>JASAMZ010007652.1:0-28260 GCA_030248115.1 Linhomoeus sp. GSCO2_2 | reverse complement strand
TCGCCGACTGTCGTAGCGAAGCGGCATCGCTTCCCCCGTATACACTGGAAAGCTTCTCGGGTGATGCTGCTACCCGAATTTTGTGAAACACAGCCAATGTACCAAGCTTGAGTCTAAGCTCGAGCCTAAGCACCGACTAGGCCTACGCCTAAGCACAGGCTTTAACGTTAGTTCTGTATACACTTTGTCAATATGAGGAGTATCATCCAGCCCAACGTGCAAGCGAGCGCAAAGAAAACCTTGCCCAACCTCGCTTCTCGAGAGCCAGAATGGCAATGTCGCTGGAGCCACAGCGGCGCTTAGGATGGGCGTAACGGGCCACGACGTTCACCACCTCTCCCCCACCAGACTTGTTGCGACTGCCCGCGCGCACCGCCGCGATTCGGTCCAGGGAGCAGTGTGTGGCGGTGATGGCGAAACTGCCGTCCCCCACCAGGACGGCTCCACAGCCTCCCCAACTGGGGGACCCGTTGCAACAACGAAAGGTTGTCGTGCTTCGGAACAGGCAATGACGCTCTTCTTCTTGAAAAGAGAGCCATTGCCTGATGGGCCAGCCCAACAGACAATGTACGTCTTCAGTGCAAGTGGTGTCGCAAACGTTAGCATAGCAGACCTGGTCTGAGCAGGAAACCATACTGGGAGATGTTCACACCACTTACAGTTTGCACTGAACTCTAGCCTGGGGTGGGTCTCAGCTGAGGCTTATCGCGACCAACGTCACACTCCACTCGGCCTGGAGCCAGTCACTGGTCGCGTTAAGCCTAACTACTAACCGTCGACCCGTAAGAGTGACGTCGACGTCGTCACCGACTCTTGTGATCTCATTGTTGTGTGGGAACACTCATTCAAACTTTGGGGGCACTCGCCACGCCACTCGCGCAGTATACCCGTTCCAAATACAGAGGACAACTATGGGACAATTCACAGGCACTGCCCCAACAGCAGACACTTTAACCGAAATTTGTCTAAGACTTGTCCTCAGAACGACATGTTTGCTTCTTCATCCAATTCAAGCACTGTGAAGCACTGTGAGGTCTACTTATGCTGCAACACGTCCCTGAAGTCCCCAGAATTGTCGAAGAGAGTGGCCAGCGTCCACGGGGATTCCGTCTCCTTCCAGCCGCCCAGGATGCAACTCACGCGACCACACCTCAGCAGCGTCAGCCCAAGCAATACGGTCCCCAATCTGAAACTGACCTAGCGCTTCTGTTTCCTCCCTGACTACGCATGGATCTCAGGGCAACCAACTTGTGAGATAGAAGCATCTTTAGGCTCGTGCCAAAGCAGACTATGGCCAATACGTTTCTTAGTCCACTACGCTTGTTTGGACCTTCGATCAACTAGGCAGCAGGCACACACGAACCAAATGGGAAAGTCGCTAGCATCGCACAACCTACATACCAACCCGTGTTTCAACAGTCGATTCATCAGACGACAAGGCAGCTGGGCGTTTCGCGACGAATCACGGTGTGTGATTCAAAGACGACGAGGAATGCAAAACTCCTCCCAAAACATGTTTTGTCGGGGATGACGTGTGTGGCTCATGGGCGTAGCCAGGGGGTGGGGCATATGGGGCAAATGGCCCCCTCCCCCCAATACCAGTCGTGCTCCTTCCCTCCCCCCCCCCCCCTCCCTTCCTCCAGATGGCGGCCGGTAGAAACAAGCTCGGGCACAAAAAAGTTGAGTTGATTCTGACTGAGTTGCGTTCTTTCTGCAGAGAGTGCGAGAGCTCATCGCCCGTATTGCTCCGCTTCACGAGCTTGGAACGTTGAGCATCCTAATCGGCGGAGCATCATTTGCAGAGTGCCGCCAGCCACAGTATGGCAACCTCGCTTTTGGAAGTGGCGCGATTTTGATCGTTGAAGCCAAACACACCACTACATTGGATTTCTACAGACGTCGTCTTCACGTCAAAGGAGGCAGTGGAGGATACAGGATTTGGAAATATGGGTGGGGGGGGGGGGGGGGGGTTTGAGCCCACAAAGAGGGAGGGGGGGGGGCGGTTGATCCACACAAACGGAGTCATATACATCTCAAAGAAAGGAGATTGAGAGCATCAAAGACATTCCTTTGCCCTACCGCTCTTGTGCTTCGAGCTTTTGGTGACTCTCCCCTTTGAACTTCTCTCTTCTCTTTCATTTGTTCGTTGATGATTCAGCGAATGAACGGGACGAGTGAAAGGCCACTGAGGCCCGACTTCGCCTAGTCTTGCACCATCTTGTCAGTTCGTTCCTTTACCTTGTTTGCAGTTAACCGTTTTGATCCAAATTTCGTCACGCCAACTAACGATGACCCTGCGTCTGAGGTTGGTACCTTGTCGCTTGGTGGGTGCGCGCTCACAACTCTGCAATGAGCCACTTATGGCTGTTTCAGGTCTGACGCGCTATTACCGCTGCTTGTGTTCCTTGGCCTGGGAGCTTTCACGGCGGCAAAGGCTCCTCCGCCACAGGTGGGCATCGAGGGTGGTTGGGACGCGAAGGTCTCCTTCCCGTGGACAGTGGCCCCTCTTAGACTCTCTGAGACACTTGACAAGGTGCGGTGGGGGTTTTGCGGAGCCACGCTGGTCGGCGACGGCCGCTTCGCCATTAGCGCTGCCCACTGCTGGTATGTACCATTTCATTTACCTCGCGAAACTCAGCACGTCGATAGTTCCATTGGCACATGTATGTATGTGCTCGGTCTATGTATACCACTGTACACATGTGCAGATGCAGCAGACAAATACCGTACCCTGCTTTGAAGGAACGATGCACTCCCCTTCGTGGCCGTGCGAGCCGGCAGTCGAAACAACACATCAGGAGGCGAAGTGGTGAAGGTCGTTGACCACGTCGTCCATCCGGCCTACGGTTCCCCAAACGAGGACTCAAATGACATCGTCGTGCTGCTCCTGGAGAAGCCAGGTATATGGCGTACGTATCTTCCGGCAGAGCGACAGTTGATTTGCTGTAGCCGTTTTCAAATGTCAGAGGACTCGGATACATAAACCTTTTCACCCTGCTGATGACATCAGCAGCAGGTATCTAAGCCTCTTTGAAACCCCCCCCCCCCCTCCCCTCTGTCTTGCAGTGTGGACTGAGGACGCGATGCCGCTGCGCTACAACGGTCGGCGAGGCAACCCCGTCCCAGGCAGCCAATGCGTGGTCTCCGGTTGGGGACTCACCAACAGTAAGACGACGACCGACTGGCTCCAAGAGGTCGTCGTGCCCGTGGCCGACCACGGCCGCTGCAATGAGGAGTGGTTGAGGCATCGGTGGCACCTGAAAGTCGACGACACGATGCTCTGCGCCGGCACGCCCACCGAAGACGCTTGCCATGTGGGGTGACTGACGGCCCTACACCACTACCGGGTTCTTCCGTAAATAAGCCCACCCAGAATTAAGCCCACCTGGGCTTAGTTAACCCTTTGCGCGGCGCACGGACACTTGATCGCATTGATTTTTTTGAGCGCATTATTGAAAATGCGCTCAATGGTTAAGGATAGGCCTCGGGAAATGCACTTGTATCTCGAGCTACAGAGCACCTAGAGAATTGAGAGTTGTCCCATTCGACGCGTCTAAAATTCCTACATCCGCTAATCTCTTCAGGTCTGCCATCGAACATCCACAGCGGCCGCACGGACGGATTTGCTCTCGGCCGGCCGACTCGTCCAGCAGGGAGGAGGAGGCTGAGGACCGAGATAAAGGCCAGGAAAGTTGAGCGCATTATTTTGAAACCTGAATATCTCGAGCTAGAGGGACCCGATTGAAGTGATTCTTGTTGCATTCGACTCACCGCAATGTTCTGAGTCGAACCTTGTCTTCACCGCCATTGTAGGTTGCGTCCAGGGGGGGGGGCGCACTCCAGGAGCTGCAGGTGACTTTGGAGAGGACAAAAATATGCCACCCCAGCCGATTTCTCGCCGATTGGAATTATTTTGTGGGACCTTTTGAGATATATGTAAAAAAGGTCAAAATTTCATAGTCCAGCATTATTTTTACTCTAGCGGGTTACAATTTTGAGTTTTCAGTGAAAAACTGGAAAACCGAAAATTTCACCATTTTTGTCACACTTTTCAAAGGCTTATATCTCGAGATTGGGACCAGCTAGTGCGATGCGGTTTCTTTTCGCGAATTGCCCATTGTCCATTCTACAACGTTGTTTAAAATCACATCTTCCTGTCTTGTACCGTTCTTGCGCAATAAGTTGCTCTTCTGTCCAAAACCTGTTTTTCGAGCGATTTTTTCTGAAAGTTTTTTTCCTTTCCAGCGCCATATCTCGCCAACGAGAAACGATTGGGGGTCGGTCGCAGCAGCGATTGAAATCCTAAGTGTCCTCTACTAAACGCCGCAAGAACCAGCCCTCCACCCTATACACACATCGACATTGAGATTCCAAAGCTGTCGCTAGTTGGCGACTAGGCGCTGGCAGCCATTTTACAGAAAAGTCCATAAAAATGAACAAAAGCGAAATTTCAAAATCTGTCAGACACAAAGTTGTCCAACTCATAGGTGATGCCTACTGCCAAGTGGTGTCCAGAAATTCAAAAATTTAGAGGTGGCACATGGAGCGAGTTTGAATATTTCACCATGCACTGCTGCATGGGGTGAGAAGGCTACTTTGGATCACGATTCTGTCGCCACATATGTCATACGGCTTCGATGCTAAGTCACACTATAGTACCTAGTTAGGTTAATAATCGACCCTAGTACTAGAGCCGCCTGGCATTTGTATCCCACAGCGCAAGCGCTCAAAATTGACAATTCTCACTAGTCTGGCGAGCCAATGGTGTGCAGATCGCAAAATTTCAAATTGTTCCAATTTTGATGAAATTGTAACACATTATAGAACTCGATGAGGTGCATCCAATGCAGTTATTGCTAGTCGCTACGATGCACCATTTCCGAGTCATGGCATGTCAAAGTTTGCGCGGCTTCACCATAGGGCTCATAGGACCAAAATTAGCTTTCTGTCCATATTTTCCGCCAGATCTAGCACTGGATTCATAATCTTTTGGCGTTCGTTAGGAAAGACTACTGTCTAAACAAAAGTGCCAAAATATGTCGCAACCAGCCTTGGGGCTTGCAGAAAATATGGACAGAAAGCTAATTTTGGTCCTATGAGCCCAGTGGTGAAGCCACGCAAACTTTAACACGCCATAACTCGGAAACGGTGCATCGTAGCGACTAGCGGTACCTTGCGTTGGATGCGCCTCGTCGAGTTCTACAATGTGTTAAAATTTCGTCAAAATAGGAAGAATTTGAAATTTTGCGAGCTGTGCGCCATTGGTTTGCTGGCCTAGTGAGAAGCTTTAAGCGCTTGCGCTGCGGGATACAAATGGTGGGCGGCGCTAGTACTAGGGTCGATTATTAACCTACCTAGGTACTATAGTGTGACTTAGCGTCGAAGCCGTACAACGTATGTGGCAACAGGAATTGTGATCCAAAGTAGCCTTCTCACCCCGTGTGGTGGCGCATGGCGAAATAGCCAAACTCGCACCGTGTGCCACCTCCAAAATTTTGAATTTCTGGACGCCACTTGGCAGTGGGTATCACCTATGAGTTAGGCAACTTTCTGTCTGACAGATTTTTGAATTTCGCTTTTGTTCGTTTTTTATGGACATTTCTGTAGAATGGCCACTGGCGCCTAGTCGCTGACTAGCGACAGCTTTTGAATCTCGATGTCAGTGTGTGTACAGGGTGGAGGGCCAGTTCTTGCGGTGTTTAGTAGAGGACACTTAGGCTTTCAATCGCTGCCGCAACCAACCCCCAATTGTTTCTCGTTGGCGAGATATGGCGCCGGAAAGGAAAACAAGTCTCTTAAAAAGCGGAGTGGTTTTGAGCTTTGAATTTTTTCGCCCGCCCTCAGGCGGGCGACACCATACGAGAGCTCGGCGTGCGTGCGTACGTACGTCCGTACGTCCGTCCGTCCGTCCGTCCGTGCGTAACGCTCCCAGATCTCGGCGTTGGAAAGTCGTAGAGCGGAGATCTTGGGCTCTACGGATAGGCCTCGACTCACTGATCATTCAGCTAAGAGGTTCCTAAATTAAAAAGTTTGAATTGCGCGCGCTACAGTAACCCGAAGGTCCAAAACGCAAAACGCCTCTAACTCGCTCATGTTACGTCGTACAGCGCCAATCGACACGTCAGGTGAAAGCTCTCGACGCGTTCTTTCATGAGTCCGCAAAAGTTTTGTCAATTACGCAAACACGCACCGCGGAAAACGCCATTCTCGAGATTTTGACGCTAAAATCGCTCTAATTCGCTCAACTTGCGTCGTAGAGAGACGAGCTCGAGCTTTTTGGATAGCTATCGACTCACTGATCATTTGTTCTCACATTGGTCGAAACTCAAAAGTTTGACTTTCGCGAGTTACAGTAACTCGAAGGTTCAAAACCACAAAACGGCTCTAGCTCGCTCGTCTTACGTCGTAGAGGGGCAATCGACACGTCGGGTGAAATCTCTCGACGTGCCTTTTCATGCAGCAGCAACACTTTTTTAATTACGCAAACACGCACCGCGGAAAACGCCATTTTCGGGATTTTGACGGTAAGATCGCTCTAACTCGCTCAATTTGCGTCGTAGAGAGGCGATCTCGAGCTTATTGGATAGCTCCCGACTCACTGATCATTTGTCCTCCCATTGGTCGAAACTCAAAAGTTTGAATTTTGCGTTACAGTAACTCGAAAGTGCAAGCACAAAACGGCTCTAACTCGCTCGTCTTACATCGTAGAGCCACAATCGACACGTCAGGTGAAAGCTCTCGGCGTGCTCTTTCATGCGGCAGCAATAAATTTTTCAATAACGCAAGCACGCACTGCAGTATACGCCATTCTCGATATTTTAACACTAAGATCGCTCTTTGTTACATGCAGAAGTGCGAAACGGTTTGATTGCTCGTAGTGCGCTGTTTTGTGCTCTGTCAATTGTTTGCCAAAACTTTTACAACTTTTTGTCACTTTTTTAAAAGCGTTGCTTGAAAGAGGGATGTTCTTGCTCTAATAGCCAAATCGCGGGCGAAATCAATATTGCTATGCAATACCCTCTTGCGAAGCGGCGGCTCATGAAGCGGAGCATGC
Source organism: Linhomoeus sp. GSCO2_2 (assembly GCA_030248115.1). Taxonomy (NCBI): domain Eukaryota; kingdom Metazoa; phylum Nematoda; class Chromadorea; order Monhysterida; family Linhomoeidae; genus Linhomoeus; species Linhomoeus sp. GSCO2_2. The sequence goes on along the minus strand of JASAMZ010007652.1, from coordinate 21,206 downwards.
GGGCGATGAAATCTCGCACACTCTGCAGAAAGAGCGCAACTCTTCGCAATGTCAGTCAGAATACAAACTCAACTTTTTAATACCGGAGCTTGTTACTGAGATTGTAGCAAGGCCCTTTCCTGTTTCGTGCAGCATCTTTGACTCTCCTTGCGACTACACTTTTTGGAGTGGTCTTGCTATGCAACATTGGTATCGCTCGGGTTTAATTCTTTACACCAAGAAAATCATCTTTTCAGACTAAAAATAAAAAAAGGCACTGGAATCTAATGCAAAACTACAGGTTAATTGTGAGCATGATTTGATGTTGGCTTGCAGTGAGCTCTTCAGCGATGTCAAGACCACCGCTTTGCAACGCACGAGTGCCAAGATATAACAAACCAAAATCTGCAGTTTTCATCGCGTTTTGGTTACTGTAGCCCTCTCATTGACGTTTTGAAACTTTTTGTTGTCGGATTCTTGCTCAGGAGGTCGAGCGCTTTATTTTGATATGCGATTCGACTAGGTTCGATGAAGTTTTGACTTTTCGAGGACATTACTTCGGGATGCTGTAGCGCACAATTTTTAAAACTTGTTGTTATTTCGACGTCACAGTTCGCGAGAGTAGTCTGAGGGCTACCCGTCGATAAGAGTGTCGTTTCCAGTTTTCGACGCATTTTGGTTACTGTAGCTCTCTGTTTAAACTTTTGAAACTTTTTGTTGTTGAGCAATCAGTGTCCTTCGTTAGCCGTCGCATCTATTGCTAAGAAGTTTGGGGAAGGCGGGACGGGGGTACCTGGGGGGGGGGGGGGGGTATGGGGGGTACACTTTCGGCTAGGGGGGGGCTTACCCCCCCCCCCCCCACATACCCCCCCCCCCCCCCCACGGTTACACGTATGGATGTGAAGATCCGCATGACATGACACCCAGTCTTCTGTCAAACGCCTGCAGTAGTACACGTGTTTCCCAGGAGCGTGACATGAGTAAATATGGCTGCAGTCGCAGCTGTGTGCGCACAGTAGTGTCGTTGTTGATGTTGACGCGAGACGTGAGATGCGCAAGCGAGAATAGCAAATTTCACCAGGCTATGTGATCATAAAGTTGCCCTGACGTCATGACCCACAATATTGACTTTTCAATTATGCACGTTCACTGTGTACCTCAATACCAGATACCCTATTCTGGTGACAGATTGACTTTAGATGGCCTGCGAACTTCGAAAATCACCTTCCCTATCGCCTCTTCCCGTCCTCATCACAATAACACCAGACATCATCTTCCTCGCAATCGCAGAACTCTTCTCCGTCGTCCTTCCCATCCTGTTCATCATCACTTGCACCTCCCGGGCCCTCCCAATCGTCCCTGCACCAAGCGCAGTCCGGGTAGCCCTCGTGGTCCGGTTCGCACGGGCATGGGGTGTCTGGGTAGTACCATAGGCATTCGCAGGCCGGGTAACCCGGGTCTCCGGGCTGGCAGGAGCAGTCGACGTCCTCTGGGTCGTCCTGTTGGGAAGAGCTCACGTCCGGGGCGTCGTCGCCGTCGTCGTCCCGGTCGATTTGGGAGGAAGAGTCGCTCTCCTTCAGGTTGAGAGTTGGGGCGGAGAAGACGGTGGTGAGAAGAAGCTGAAGACAGTTGAGTGAAAGGAGTTTGGGCTAGATTGTGTTCGTCGAAGGCAGATTTAGAATACCGTAAATATGTACCGGGTGTCCCAAAAGTCCAGCCCCCCCATCCACAGCACGCTGTATAAAGGCTAGCGAAGTCATACTTGCACACATGGTAGCCTATTATGTTTGCAACTCGGATGCAAAAATTCAGCACTCTACCTCAACTCATGCGCAAATGCGGGCGCAAAACGTAAAATCGGTCACCGATGCTCCTCCTCCTGCTGGAGGCCATCTCCATGGAGGAGAAGACCATCGCCAGCAGAACCAAGACAGGCTGACAGAATTTGACGATCCACTGCGGGTTAATGGCGCAAGCTACGAAAGTCATTCTTGCGTCATTTTGAAGCTCATTATGCTCTCTTTCAAACGACATCTTGCCAGCGGCCAAATGTCGCCCCGTTCGCGAGCTGTCACCAACCAAAGGCGACGCGACCATTGAATTTGAGTAATTTTACGTTTTGCGCCCGCATTTGCGCATGGGTTGAGATAGAGTGCTGAATTTTTGCATCCGAGTTGCAAACATAATAGGCTACCATGTGTGCAAGTATGACTTCGCTAGCCTTTATACAGCGTGCTGTGGATGGGGGGGGGGGGCTGGACTTTTGGGACACCCGGTATGTGAATTAGCCGCCCCCCCCCTCGTTTCCGACAATTCTCGGCATGCTTTGCCACAGCCGACGTAAGGGGTGGGGGGTTGCCACGTAAAATTTGAGGCTTTACGGCAGGTACCGTACCTAGCATGCAGAGTGACTCTCAAGAAGGCAACGGAGCTTCATGCAGCTTAGAATCCATTTAGCTGACTGACACTACGCAATTTTGTTCTCATCGGTATGTGTACCCTTACTGCATACTACGTTCGTACTGCATACTGCGTGCCTTACTTCGCAATGTACATTTCAATGAAATCTGGAACCACCACAATCTCATTGCATAAACAAGTTTATGTGTAGTAATAACTTCAGCTTCACACTAACCACTGTGGCGAACGCGGCGAGCCAACGTGAGGACTTCATGGCGAACTGCCGAACTCCAAATTATTGTCTGAGACAACGACTGAGTCAGTTTGCGAGTGAGCGGACACCCGATTCCGTGCGCACTCTTCTGTCATTTCGAATTAGCGTGGGCGGCGTCAAGGTGTGTTTCTGCGACCCTCTCTCAACAATAATCGGTCTTTTGCGACTGGAGTGTAGGGTAGGTAGGTAGGTAGGTACATTCATAGAGGCATGCGCAAAAAACGTAAAATTGCACCGTCCATCATCACAAGTCAATAGGTTAACAAAAGACGCAACGTCGACAACCACAAGAGAACATGAACAGTTCAACTGTTTGTAAACAAAAGTCAAAACAACTGGCAAGCAAATTGGCGGCCAAAATTACAACAGTTACTGTCTGAATCGAACATTCTAGGCGCCACAAAAAATCGTATTTGAATTTAAAGGCTTATTTCAGTCGCTTCTTCTTGCTCCTTCGGCGTTCCAGGGCCAAATTTTGTGGAAAGGCCAGCTCTCCAAATGTATTAGCGAGTGGAATGGCGCGACTGGCCTGACGCTTGACCACGCCGAAACTGAAATTGTCTGTCTGATCGTAATTAATTAGGTGATAAACTTAAATAATAATAACTTTGCTATTAATTAGTTGATTATTAATTTAAGTAATTTATTATTAATTAATTGCTAATAATAACGACGCTTGACAAATGACCACGCCGAAACTGAAATCGGTCTTATCTTATTGTAATTGATTAATTAGTTGTTAACAATTTGTAGTATACATTAATTTAGCGTTTAATTAACCATTGTTTACGACGCTTGACGTATGACTACACCGAAACTGAAATTGGTTTCATCTGATATAATTGATTAGTCTACTTCATCAATAATTAATACTTGTTAATTATCAATTAATCTAACATTAATAACATTTTCAATATTTATTCAATATCAGCCATGAAGATTTTGGCTTAATGACGTCTGCCAGTGCCATCTCTAGGAGCTGTTGCAAAACGTTACGACACACGCTAAACATCTTTGTGGTTGACGTCGCAATTCGGCTGAAGATGAATTAGGCGTTAAAAGTTGTATACGTAGACCACTGTAGCGTGACTACAAGCCATTCCAGTCTGTCTGCACACCTGTTCACTCCCAGTCGCGTGTACGGATTGGCCGGGTGGTTGGGGTTGTTGAAATAGGTCGTCGGCCGCTGTTGCTGCTGCTGGCCGAACTGCCCGAAGCCGGTTCTTACCTGGGGCTGGAAGCTCTGCACACCCTGGTTGTACTGCGGTTGGGGTCTGGGAGTTGTGTAGCCCGGGAATGGCCGGGTCGTGGGCCGGGTAGTGCCCCCGCACGGGCAATAGGAGGCGTCCTCTCCCGGGGCCCCGATTCTGCCAGGTTGCCCGGGAACGCCCGGACCGCCCTGCTGACCTGTGAACGGGTAGTGAAGTGAATTTGTAGGGAATCTACAGCACCCTTGTTGTAGCAAAACGCAAACCTGGTTGGCCGGGCTGGCCGGGAAAACCGGCGGGTCCGGGGAACGCCTCGGTCGACGGGAAACCCGGTCGTCCGGGGTCACCCACCGGGCCAGACGGGCCGGGAAACCCTCTGGGACCTGCAAAGTCATTCATAGCCCTTCGTGCAAAGTGGCATGCCCTACATACAGGGTGGGCCAAAAAAAGTGAGACCCCTAACTTTGCGGCCGCTGTTCTCAAGCATGACTGCACCGATTGACTTCAAATTTGGTGACAACACACTACAGGGTGTTGTTGATCGTCGGTACAAATTTCAACCAATTCTGTGCATCTCACGCCAAATGGCAGCTACGCGCGCAACACCATGCCGAAAATTGGGTGCGGACGGCGAAGAGGAGGATGGCCATGTGAGTCGTCATCCGTAAGATAGTGATCGGAATGCAGTTCGTTAGACGGTGTGGGACAACGTGTGACTATCACATTACACTGTCTAAAAAATCTGAGAGATAACGAATACACTGTGGAGTCTACGGATGTCTACCGTCACCCCATTACCAGCGTGTGGCATCTGAAGGATGTGATTGTGCAAGAGTTATGAGGTTAACGGACAATTCGATCTACCGGTTTCGGCCCCCGCTTGCAGCAAGTGGTCGACCAGGGTGGCGGCCCCATCGAACAGCCCGAATCCATGATCTCAGCATTTGCCGCCATCCTCCTCTTCGCCGTCCGCACCCAATTTTCGGCATGGTGTTGCGCGCGTAGCTGCCATTTGGCGTGAGATGCACAGAATTGGTTGAAATTTGTACCGACGATCAACAACACCCTGTAGTGTGTTGTCATCAAATTTGAAGTCAATCGGTGCAGTCATGCTTGAGAACAGCGGCCGCAAAGTTAGGGGTCTCACTTTTTTTGGCCCACCCTGTACATGTGTCAAGTTCAATTCGGTAAATGGGTGTATCTATGTGCGACGTAGGTTAGGTACCAGGCTCTCCAATGCCGCCGAAAGCGTCGTCCCCGGGTGGACCGGGAAACCCTGGATTCCCATCGCGACCGGGCGACCCAGGCGGGCCCGGCGGTCCAGCTAAAGCTCATTTTAAAAATCTATTCTGTACTCCGCGCATTAGCAAACTGTGGTGCCCAATTCAAAGCAAACTCACGGTCGGCGTTTCGATTCCCCGGTGTGCCGGGCACGCCGGGATCTCCGGGGAACCCGTTGGGCCCCTGAAGCCCCACTGGGCCGGGCGAGCCTGGCGGCCCCCTGGGTCCACTGGGACAGACCTGGCACTCGTCGTCGCCGTCGTCTATGATTGTGCCGTCCATGCCCGGCTCCCCGACCATGCCGGCCATTCCGGGCATGCCGTCTTCGCCCGGGAAACCCGGTGCGCCCGGAGGCCCTCCCGGGCAGCGACCTGGCCATTATCGGGAAGTGTAGACAACGATAACAGGCCAATTTTGATCGTGTAGAACACCCAAGACATATTCTAACTCTTTCAATGATCCCCCCCCCCACCCCCCTCTTCACCATAATCATGAAATCATGGTGCCAGATGGTGGCATGGGGGGAGGGGGTGCTTGCTTGCTCGAGGAGGAATTACGGTATACTTATTAGCCAGAACAAACCAGGTTGCGGCCTCGGGGGCACCGTGACCGGGCCTGGATAACCCTGAACCGGTCCCACTTGTATGGGTCTGGGCTGTGGAAACACGGGTCTAGGTTGGGGTTGGGGCGCCACGGGCCCCACACGGGTCTGTGGCTGCTGATAGGGCCGCTGGAAGAGCAGCGGCTGACGAACGCCTCCTTGAAAACGGTTGCCGGCGAATCCTGGAAATTCAAGAGTTTGAATCCAAAGTATTCAGTATGCTCTACAGAATACTGTACCTGCGCCTTGTCCTAGGCCTCCGTAAGGCCGAACTTGGCGCCTCGGTCGGCCGCCAGTTTCAACTCTCATTTTCATCATTTCAGACCAAATGACGTCGGACTGAGCCTTGAAAGTGTGCAAATATTAATAAATTGTTTATTATGATTATTTAACTTCTCTTATGCTTGGTATAATTTTATATAATCTGTTTGTTGATTATTCTACATAGGTACATACATGCACACACAGGTATTGGATTCAATTTGCCCAAGCACCAATTAAATTTAATAGAATTTTGGGTCAGAAATACACTGGCACTCTTATCACACTTTAGTCCATTTCATTAATTTATTTTTTATTGTTGCAACGAATTTGCCTATTTGCTTTCTTAAAATATCTATTCTTACGATTGTATTAGTGGTATTTATCACTTCATTGTTCTGAAAATTGTACCTTGAAATTGACCATATCTTTCTCGAGTCTGGCCTTTATTCGCTGCAGTCGCTGAATTGTCGTGGGAACGTAGATCAGACACCCTATGAGCGCTATGCTGCTCAGCAGAATAGACAGCCAGCCAACGAAGTGGCCTTCGCGAACTGAATCACCTTGTTAACAGTATATGATTTGTTCACCTCGTCATTTAATTCAATTCATGTTATTCCAAAATGCCTACATCCAAAGCAGCGTCTTCTCGGCAGCTGGAATTTCACAGTCGGCTGCAAGACGTTTTCGTCGCCATAGTCCATGCTTCGATCGAGTGGCATTTTGAGTTCACTCTCTTAGCAGTGTTGTCTCTGGCTCTGCTGCAACAAGTGGCGGTATAGCCTGGATGTATGTACTTGTATCTTCTCAGTCAGCCAAGTCTAGAAGTCGAGTACCTACCAACCTCTAAGTCCAACCCCAATCCACTCAACGCAACTCAAAGATGAGACGAAACGTCGTCATCATCCCTTCTCACAGCCTCAAAAGAAACTGTGTCAGCCGCCTATTGTCCGCTTGCGGAGGGGAAGGCGCGACCCACAATGGGTTTTGCTTAGAGGCGCCTCCCTCCCTCCCTCAGTGACACTCTGTCATGCGCAAGACACGGCCTCTTTTGTGGGCAGTGGCACTGGACGAGAAAGCAGGAATTACAGTACACAGCAGTCAGTTCACAGTCTGCTACAGTCTGCGTACATACGACCAGATTTTCGTGCGTACCCTACATCGCACATCAGATCAGATGGGACAGTCTGCGCCAATACCAGTAGCGGATCTAGGGGGGGGGGGGCGGTTGTGCGTCCGCCCTCCCCCATTCGGCCGGACCGCACAAAAAAATTTGTGAGGTACCACGTTGAGAGCAAGAAAATTTCGCCTGCGGCGCTGTTTTAAGGCTACCGTAAATACTCTAATAAGCCCCCCCCCCCCTCGAATAAGCCACCCACCTCCAATAGTACCCCTGGAGGGAGGTTTAAAAAATAAGCCCCCCCCCGCCAATAGGACCCCCTCCCGTATGTACTATAGTACAGGGAGGTGTACTAGAAGGCATACTGTATGCAGGTATACTGTACTATAGTACTACTACAACTGCTATATGTAGTAAATATACCCTTAGTACATGCTATGTTAAGGATATTCAGTGCCTGGAAGGTATATTCTGTATGGCATACGTACATTTTGTGTACCTTGGGTCTCCGGAAGAGGGGTCGAAATATTAAGCCCCCCCCCCCTCGAATAAGCCCCCCCCTCCAATAGTACCCCCCCCCTAGAGAGGGGTTGAAAAAATAAGCCCCCCGGGGGCTTATTAGAGTATTTACGGTATTTTGTTACAGAATACGTCGAAATCGGCTAAAATTTTCGCCTGCGGCGCGCATTTTCGGCTGTACTTTTATAGCATCTTGGTCCCCCCTGTGGCCGAAAAGATTCCCCCCCCCATTGCGAAATCCTGGATCCGCCACTGGTCAATACGATCATTGGATACGGAACTTGCCATGCATTGCATGCGAAAGTTCTGTACGATTATATGCGGCGTCAGGTATTGTTAAACTTATTCTTCCATGCAAGACGAACAACCGATTTACGCGTCTGGACAACGTCAGGGCATTTTCTATACTGAGACGGCAGAGACGGCACAAAACCGAGACGGCACTACTGTAACTCAACTTTTTAAAACTGCAACGCGCCTGTTCTCGAAAGCAAGATGACAGACATGACAGAATACTGAGACGGCTAGAAAAAATGCTAAATTGCGCTCGACGCCTCGTAGAGCATTGGAGCGAAAACTTTAACGAAATTGAGCGAGTTTTACTGGGACAGAGTTTTCGAAATTGAGTTTTCCATTGTTTCGGGGGTTTTCGAGGACGCTGAACACGAATCCGTTGTTTGTTTTGCGATTTGGAGCACCTATAGCCCAGTTTCAAATTTAGTTACAGTTCCAGTTACAAATTTGGCCAGTTACAAATCATGTACCAGGGTCGAAATTTAAAATTGAGCTTACCATTGTTTCTGCTAATTCTGATGCCACAGAACATGAATCCGGCACTTGTTTTGCGATTTGTGCTGACACTTAGTCTGATTTTGCAACACTTGTTGAGGTTTCCTGTGCCCCCGTCTGCCATGTTTGACGCCCAAAATCTCAGGAATACGCCTAGAAATTTTGTCTAAGCGGAAACTTTTTCGCCTAGAAATTTAGCTGTGGAAGTCTACTGTAGAAGACTTCTTTGATAGATGGAATCTATTTTGAAAAAACATCGCCTGCGACGCTATTTTGAACGATTTTAGCCCATTTGAGACTCAAAATTAGGCTTGCTGATTACACCTGCATTTAAACAGATTTCATTGCAAGCAGTTCAAAATGTGTTGATATTTCAGTCGATTTGGTTATGTTTCTTGATTTAAAGTAGCTGCAATTCTGTGTGTACGTCAAATTTTTGGGAAATACTCCTAAAATTTTTGGTTAGTATACACCATACACCTAGATCTCAGACGAATAAAAACTCTGGAAGTGCTCACTACACTTTTCCTTCGAAATGGGTCGAAAATTGCGATTTTCGTGCTTTGGCACGTGTAGCGCTCGAGTGCGTTGCCGAATCTCTCCAAGAGTGGCTTCAAACGATTCTACCCCTAACTTTGGTATAGAACAGTGTTTTTGAATAATTTTCAGAGCTGCAGTATCTTAGTCAGCGCGCCAACTAATTAACTGTCGAGCGTCTTTTAGTAATCGCGGCAGTTTGCGTGCCGCCTAGCGCAATAGGGAACTTAGGATTATAATGTTACCGCCTTATTTGAACCGACGCGGCTACAGTATGATTTGACGCGGATGCCGTCTCGGTTTAGTGCCGTCTCTGCCGTCTCAGTATAGAAAATGCCAACGTCAGCCGGCTTTTAGGAAACGAAGACGTATTCACAGAAAAATAGACGCAGACATCCTGTCTATATTTATTTTTAGAAAGTAAGGCAGACATATGGCTACCGTATATCTCTCATATAGAATTGCTTGCGCAATTTTGAAACGGGTGTAACTTTTGGTTGACGCAACCGATTTGGCCCATTCTACCGGCATTTTGTAGAACTTTTAATTCTCTTTCTGACTACGTTACTACCATTTCGGACAAAAATACCAACAACACGTTACTGGGACCATAGCTTTTCGGCAAAATAAATCTTTGTTTGGCTAAAAGAAAGGGTAGAATTTTGCTAAAAGAATAAAAAAGAAAGAGAATCAAAAGTTCTACGAAATGCCGTTGGAAAGGGCTCAATCGGTTGCGTCTACAAAAAGCTACAGAACTTTAAAGTTGTCAAAAGTGATTTTATATGAGGAACATACGGTAGCCGTGTGTCAGCTTTTCTTCTACAAATAAGTTTAGCCCGCACAGTAACTAAACTACGCCCAAACCAAACGCACCATGTCCCATTACTAATCTCGATAAATTTATTCGCTTAAACAAGACAATATGTGGCGGTTTCAGCTTCAAAGTGGTTGCGATAGCTCATACGCAGTAATTTGTACATTATCAATGACGGAAAACATGAATTTCGGTTAATTTTGAGTCGCGGCGTAAAATTCAGGGCGTAGTGTCGCCTTGGGCGTTGTTTAGTGATTGCCGGCTGTCTGCGTCTATTTTTCCGTGAATACGTCTGCGTTTCCTAAAAGCCCGTCGGCCCACCTTTCAAACCGGAAAGTTAGAAACGTGTATTAATCATTCAGTCACATCCAGGTTACCAATATATCATAGCAGAATACGAAACAGATGAATGTTTTGGTTTGGGTTTTTTGAATTTTTCTCGAAATTTTCCCACCACGCGAAAAAAATGAAGGTCCGTCCACACCTACTATCCCTCGAGAGCTATCGATTAAAAAAAACCCCGTCCAAATCGGATGAACCACGCGCGAGAAATCTTGGGGCAAAAAAGTTAGTCGGTGTCAGCTCCACTATAGCACTCCGCCCCTTTTGGGGTCGGAGTGCTAACAAACAGGTAAGGAGGCCGACTTCGCTAAGCACAGAAGGGCGACACCACCGCGGCATTTCAAACCAACAATTATGGCGCTCGCCATCTCCAAGAGCGCTCGCAAGCACACAACCGGTGCCAAAAGGCCCTAAACCTATTGGTCCGAACTTGTTTCGACGGTCCCGCTACACCACGCTACACCTCAATACTACCCGGGGATTTCAAATTTTTGCCACAAACCCACCCTAAACCATCCGAAAAGGGTCGAAAGTGAACAGTAATCGCAAAACTAACGCGAAATTCGAACTCCCCGACCTCGAAAACCCCCGAACCAACTGTCAACTCGATTTTGAAAATTTCGGCCCGGGATTCAAAAATTCGACGCGGCCGGGTTACGGTAGCTCGAAAAACCGAAAATTATGTTTCCGGGCCAGATTTTAGCGTAGAATCGATTGACGGTGTCCGTTTCCCGGTAGAACCACGCGTTCCGGCGAAAAAACCGTCCAAATCCCAAAATCCTCAAATTTGGTCCCGAACGGAAACCCATTGCCCCCGCCTAGCTCACGAACGGCTGGATGGATTTTGCCGGTTTCGGTGTTAAATGAAAGAGCACATCCAGACGTCGGCCGGAAATTTTATCTCAGCCCGATCGGCCCAGTAAATCGCGAGATATGATTTTTTGAACGGCCGGAATCGGGTTCTCAAAATTTGAATCTACCGTAACCCGGCCGTGCCGCGTCCAAATTTTCCAATTTTTGATTTCCCAAGTCCGCCTCCCCAAGGGCTACAGCATATCCAAAAATGGTGAATTTTGATCAAGTGTAGCGAAAATGGCGGAGGACCGAATTATTTTTACTTAGTAAAAATTTGAATTTTTGAATTTTCAAAAAATTTTTCCATTACCGGAATTTTCTAGGTTCCTTTCCACCCTGCGCATCCACCAGGGTTATCGAACGCAAAAAACCGCTTGCGAATCGGTTTAGTCTAGCGAAAGTTATGAGGGAGCACAAAGAACTTGTTCCCTACGGTTGCCTACTGCTCTCCGCCGACTTCGTCGGGGCGGAGTGCCAAAAAACCGCTTGGCGATCCGATTTGTGGAGCGCGAGAAAAGCTGTTAAGATGATTCTGTTCAATCCGACGCCCCCTATAGCACTCCTGCTTTTGCAAAGCGGAGTGCCAAAAAGGAACGTTTCTGAGCGGTGGCGGTCCTTGAGTTCGAAACCATACGCAAGTTGCTGTGTCCCTGGGGTTTAACGTTGAATCCAATGGAAGGATCTCCAAGTTAAATCTAGCTGTCTTAGATGAATAATTCCGCAAAAGTGGGTCCCCGCGGCAGTAGTGTTACTTTGGTGCGGTTTGTTTGCAACACTCTCTATAGAATGCCTCACTCGACAGCACTGTAGCTGTCCGCAGTTTACATCAGCACCCGAGACACGTTTCAAAAACTGACCTCGAAATCCTCGATAAGTATCTGTACCAGCAACAACGAAGAATAAACTATGGAATCTCAACCGAATATTTCTCAGCGTGAACTGGAACTGAAGAACGAAACGATTGCGTTACTGGAGAAGTTTGCCTTGCCCTTTCCATACGTGAAATCTGAATCGAATCTTGGAAAGGAGAACTCTTCTGCACATGCGGCGTCGTCCCGACAATATTCTGGTTTCAAGTCGGCACAGGGAGCGATGCTGAAAGATGTAGGATTGGCACATAGCGCCACTTTTGTATCTAGTAAGAACAAGGACCGTTTACAAACGTCGAATACGTGTGCAAGCATATCCTTTATCCTATTCAGTTCCTGGCGGACTTTTCCAAGGAGCAGCTGGCCAGTAATGACAACTCCGACTGGCAGAGGTTGCACAACTTTCATCACTTACCTGCCAGCGCTTGCGTCTTGTAGTCGTAGCAAAGCAACTAGCCAAGCAAGAGTGGAGTGTGGTTTTCCATTCAGCGTCGAGTTGGCCGAGCACCGCCGATGCTACGACGAAACCAGGCAGGTCTACCAGGGCCTCAGCGAGGCCAGAAGCTCGCTTCAGGCCTTGAAGACGCGCTACGAAGGTGCGTGCGTGCGTATGCGCCATTTGGATCATGATGTACCTTCCAAGCTGTGCAGAGGTGGCGGCGAAGACGTCGAGTCTGCACGAGGCCTGCGACCAGCTGATGAGCGACCAGACGCAGTTGGCCAGCTGCGCCGAGCAGATACGCAGCAAGCTCGCCTACTTCGACCGCGCCGACCAGATTAGTCAGGTAGGTGTGTCGATTCGATTTGCATAGCGAGTGAACTGTGCAGTTTGATGAAGGAAGTGGTTTGCTTGCACAGAAGCTGAGCTCGCCTCACTTCACTGTGACGGGGCAGAATTTCGTCCACCTGCTGGCCACCATTGAGGAGTGCCTGGAGTTTCTGCAGAACCATGTGAGCTGCCGTGTATGTGCATTGACAAAATGCTGCTCTCGTCTGCTGTAGAAACTAGGGTGATGTTGTACAGACAGAGTGGTCTTGCTGGCGTGAAGAATCGAAACTGTGGATTTTGATCGGATATCGATTTCATTGGTGTTAGACCGCGTGAGTGAGAGTTGTGCTGATTCCACATTGTACCCCTTTAGATCTGGCGACGCCTGTAGACATCTACTAACTTGGCTAACTTGGGTTGGCGGTTCCCTCCTCTGCAGATTCTCAACCGCAAAACCAAGTTAGCGAGTTAGCGGTGAATTAACTGCTAACCCAGCAGGATCTAAGGGGGTACGCCTGAAGTCAACCGCGATTGAAGTCTTAGTCATAGTCAGCCACTTCTTCAGGCCAACTACAAGGAGTCCTATACGTACATCCAGAAGTACAAGCAGTGTCTGGCGAAGGCCCTTCTGGCCGTCAAGACGCGCTTCACGCAACTGCTCAAGTCGGCCGCCGACAGCGTCAGGGAGAAGCTGGTGGAGGCTGGATTTTGCCAAATTTGAAATTGTGTAAACTGGACGTATACGGTACTGACTACAGAAGCGACCGGACACGAGCGAGGACTCGTTCACCCTTCTGTACGGTCTGTTCGCCACTCACGCCCAGAGCATGAAAGCCATGAGCGCCATTCTGGAAGAGCGCTGCGACAGAAGCGTCGAGTAAGTTTCCAGCTTGGTTGTGTGTAAATCTGATGGTTCCTGCTCTCGAAGCTACTACATTCACACGCCTTTCAACCATTTGTCCGTTCTTTTTTCCAATGTTTGGCTAGTGTTGATGTGGCCATTCCATCTTTTCTCCATCATCAGTGCCCAGTCGACGCTGGCCGACTGTCACCAGAGTTTCTTCCAAGAGAGGGACTCGCTGATTAGGCCCATCGTCACCAAATCACTGGAGGAACTGCGCAAGAAGCACGGAAACAGCTCATGCACTCTGGTGGGTTACTGTAGTGCCAGTAGGGCTATTGTTCGGTTACCGTGGCGCCAGTAGGGTTACTGTAGCGCCAGTAGTGTTGCAGGTTTACCTATATCGTCAGTAGGGTTGCTGCAGGTTACGAGCCAGTACGCTTGCTATGGTTCCAATAGGGTTGCGGCAGCTCTTTCATGGATTAGTGTAGCAGTCGGTTACTGCAGACGTTGCAGTAATTGCACTGCAAAGTCAGACAGACACGCGTTTGGTATGCCGGGAATACGGATATCGGCTGCATTGGGAAGTCTCTTCAAGATCTGACCACTGTGCTCATTTTTGAAACGGTCGCCTATACCGTCGCGCGTCACAGTTTACCCCCACTCTTCACAGATGCGCTCGGTGTGCAACTTCCTGCTGCGACTATGCGAGGACGAGAACCGGCTCTTCTACCAGTTCTTCGCAAGGCCCACGGACCAACTACCGTGAGAATACGCAATTAAAAAATTTGTGGCAATTGAAAAATGACACTTTTTGAACTCAACAGAGAGTTCACCGCGCGACTGTGCCGCCAATTCTACGACATGATAAGGCCCACGGTCATTCACATTCCCCACCTGGAGACGCTGGCCGAGCTCTGCACCATTCTCAAGGCGGAAACCCTGGACGAAAAATGCGCCGTCGTTGAAAGTGGGTGGTTATTTGGTTGTTAGTGAGTACGCGAATGATGGCTTCAGTGGCCCCACTCCAGGCTTTTGTAACGCAATTCTGCAGTAGAATTTCTCAACATCTGAAGCGCCAAAAACGACTAGATTTCTGTTTGCGACGACACGTTTCGTCAGTTCATGCGCATTACTCCCAGTTGTACTAAATACCAAAACCGGAAGAAATTTGGAAGTTCTTCTGGAAGTGTGAAAAATTCATTGACTGTCCCCTCCCCCATCCCCTTGAGGTGATCAAGTGCCCCAAAGTTCCCGCCCATAGCCGGCAGGCTCTTGCTTACGTATACGCTGTGGCGTCCACTACCGTAAGTACTCTAATAAGCCTCTGGGGGCTTATTATTTCAACTTCCTTCCAGGAGGGGGTACTATTGAAGAGTGGATCTTATTCGTGGGGGGAGGGCTTATTAGAGTGTTTACGGTAGATTCTAATCCCGTCACCCTATACTAGAATTGTCACAATTCTCCTTCCAGCGGACGTGTACGACGGCTTCATCCAGGTGGCTCTTGAGCTGCTGGGGGACGTGAGCGAACGCCTCGTCTACCGGGCTAACATCTATGCGCAGAACGACATTCTGGGTTACACCCCCGCCCCCGGCGACTTGGCCTACCCCGAGAAGCTCCAGATGATGCAGGTACGGCATGTACGGTATTTGCGGGTTTATGTGATGAAGTTTTGTGGCACAGATTGTACTAAAGCAGTCGATATTGGCGCACGTTCTGCATACTTCCCGATGCGACACACTCGTGTCTGAGGGGTTGTAGCACGGCAAGATTGGGATCGCCCGGGATTAATTTTATTGAGCAAGATAGAATTGCTGCAAACTACGAAGTTGAATAACAAAAGAAACGTTATTTGAGCTACCGCAAATCACTCAGTAACGCCCTAGGCTCTCATTATTCCAACCTCCCTCTAGAGGTGTGGCGGTTATTGCATGAAATACAGTCTGTCACAAAATGACACGATTTTCACGTCACACAGGACATCTCCAAAGCGGCGGCGGCGGCAGCGCGCCAAAGTCAGGAGCGCGAAGCGGCCGACGGCAACACAGAAGCCACATCCAGCGATAACGCCAAAGAGCAACCCACCGAAGAGAGAGAATTGAAGGAAGGGTCGATTTCTGAGAAATCCGCGTTGCCGCTCCAGATTACGGTATCGGCGGCTGACCTGCACGGATTGTGGTATCCCACCGTCAGGAGAACGGTGCTCTGCCTCTCCAAGATCTTCAACTCGATGGATGTAAGAGTTGGAAATTTTGATTTGATACAGGGTGTTATCATAAATCGGTGGTTACCGTTTCTGGCAACTTGCAGCCAGCCGTCTTCCAAGGTGTGTCACTGGAGGTGCTGGCCGCCTGCATCAAGTCGCTTCAGAGCGCCTCGGCACAAATTGCCAAGACCAAGGTTTGTCAGCGATTTGTTGGCTTGTCACTAAGGTTTGTCAGCGATTTGTCAGCGATTTGTATGCTTGTCGCTAAGCATTGTCAGTGACATTTAGTATGAGTGGAGCGCGTCTGTGAAGGCGGCAGTTCTAAGTACCTAGGTACCACTCACCGTCTCTGGCGACGCGCGTCAGTACAGCCTAGCACTTCCATCACATTTCTTGTTTTAGAAGCCACTGGACGCCCAGTTGTTTCTGGTGAAGCACTTGTTGATTCTGCGCGAGCAGACCAATCCCTTTCGCGCCCATATGACCTCTCCCATGAAGGACACCTCTGTGGACTTCTCCAAGATCAAAGGTAAATTAGGAATTTTGAATTGCGAGGCTTATTTTTTATGGCGTATCAGTCAGAATTCAGACTCGGCCGTCAACCTCTTCCAGCAGAAGTCGCGCTGGTTCGCCGTCGGCGGAAACAACGCCTTTCTGGAGTTCCTCTTTCAGGTCTGGAGAATTGTTAGTTTCCGTGTGAGAGTCAAGTGAGGTGGTTGCAAAGAGTGTTTCCTCCGCGTTGGCCCGTTAGAGTTCGATAGGCTGCGTCAGCCGTAAAGATTTTGAACAATCTGGGCAATGGAGACGGCCCTCTTGTGTCTCAAAGCCGCAAGATTGTTGCGAGAGATCCAGTTTTCAAAGCTAATAGGGAAGAGCGGTGTTACAGTATCGCTATGGTCGGGTTACTGTACCCCAACAGGTGCCAGCCCACGTGTTGGAGGAGAGCACGGACGGTCGCCGAGTGCTGGACGTGGAGCTGAAGAACGCCTGCCACAAACTGATCAACAGCTGCGGTGACGCCGTCGTCCTCGAACTCAACGACTTCGTCCATAAGGTGGGAGAACTGCGCTGGTGTGACGCGCGTCGGTATAGGCGGCCTGTCGATCGATTGGTCGACTCTGCACGGATACTGTAAATCGCAGGGAGTTTGTACCTACATCAGAAAAGTTCGAAAAGTTTGGCATCTTTATTTCTATCGATATATGCAGTTGTGGCACTCGAGCATTGATTTGTGAGTTTACTGAAGCTTTTCGTCGCTCTTGTGTCCGAATAGCGATTTGTGGGCTTCGTCCGTTCGTTCATCTGTTCGATTTTTACAGTGTGCCATATTCCTCTTGCAAGCAGTGTCCTTTGCCGACGCGCGTCGCATTGGCCGTCAAACTGGTCGGTAACAAGACTGTTGTCTCATTTCCAGGCGGAGGTCTACTTCGAGATGATCAAGACCGAGGATGACGCTAAGAAGAAATCCTTCGCCACACCTGAGGCAGTTCAAAATATCGCTTCTCAAGCCTATCGCAAGCTCAAAGACTTCATGCCACACTTGAGAAAGTCCCTGCGTCTATACGTCGCCAACAGAGACACTGAGAACATTCTACTGGCGCCGATCAAGGTTTTAGTGAAGATTTGTTATATAAAACTTGTGAAATTGGCCTGTTCTCACTTCTAGAAGAAGCTAAGCGACTCGTTCGACCGCCTGCGCGCCCTCGCGCAGAAGTGCTACACGGAGGAAGAGCGTCAGATCATCTCAGTGCCCACCGCGGAACAAGTGAACCTTTTATTGATCGCCGAATGAGTATGATTATGGATTAGTTTATGGATCGTGGTGGCTGTGTGTCTGTGATCAAGCTTATTGTTCCTCTGTGATGAAAGAGTACAAGGTTTTGGGACGATAGGCGCGCTGCGCTGTCTTGACTTGCGGACGCTGGGTTCGCGTTTGTACCCGCGCTATACATTGCTTATTTTGGAGCATATTTGGTCAGACCAATTTCCAGTTACCGTAATCTCCCGTAGGGTTACAGTAATCATGGGCTCTCGGGGCAGCGTTCTCCAGCGTGTGGATCTGGGCGAATCCTTCCCGGAGACTTCTTGTCCCCACTGGTACAAAGCGTGGACGGACGTGATACCCGGCCAGACGCGGGGTCGACGGTCCCGTAGGATTACGGTATTCGTCAGAAGCTTTGCCGAAACGGACTCCGAGGAAACGAAGAAGTTCTTCGAGAATGGAATTCGGGTACAGCAATTACATAGAGTAATACAGTAAATACATGCAATAATACAGTAACTACATACAATAATACAGTACTTTACAGTAATACAGTATTTTACAGTAGCCTGAGTTTGGCTTTCGACCGCGAATATCGGCTGGAATAAGATTGCCATTGCTAATGAAATGTGTGAATGGCGGTTGTAAGCAGAATATCAAGACACGCTGTATTTATATCATTCAGTGGCGCACTTGTAGGTACCGTTTCTGTCTGGTGCCTAGTTAGCGTCTAGTCCTAATGGTCTGGAATAGAACCTTTACTGAACTGAACTGGCTTCCTACACGGTCGATATTCGCATTTTGCAATTTGGACCATTTTCGCATTCTTCATTCTATTCTTCTCAATTTGTTGCAGGTCCTGAAGCAGCTGCGCCACCCCTCCATTCTGGAGTTCTGCGAGAGCGACTTGGGCGACTCCGAGGCGATTTTGGTGACGGAAAGGGCGAAATCCATCGATTTGGAGTGTCTGGAACCCGTGGAAGTGTTGGCCGGCCTGCGCGACCTGGCTGAAGCTCTGGAGTTCCTGCAGGAGAAAGTGGGTTTGCTTTGGATTACGGTTGTGATGTGTGAAATTGTGACATACACATGCGTATAGCGAGGGAGGGTGACGCCCCCAGGCCCCCACAACACCCCCCTCCCCCCCCCCCCGAGCGCCTTGAAAGATCCCCCTATAAGTTTTCGCCTGTGACGAATGTGAAATTGCACAAATTTTGCCAGCGGTGCTCAAAATGACCAAATTTTGCCATGCGGCGCTATATTTCTGTTATTTTTTGGCCAAATTTGAGCGATTTTTGGCACTTGGTCCATTTTCGATATCCGGCATACTTTTGGGTACAGCCGGTGGGCGCTTGCACGTAGGACGGCAGCCCATGTGCGACGGATACACACAAGCTGCACAGTTGTATCACGCAGGCTTCCATCTGTCACAACAACGTCTCTCTGTCGGCCGTGGCCGTCACACCCACGAACCAGTTCAAGCTCTGCTCCTTCGAGTGCTCCCAGCCCCTCTCCAACGCCAAACCCTGGGTTCTGTCCGACTTCGCCAAAACCGTCAAGGAAACCAAGTTCATTCCCCCTGAAGACAAGGTGGGGAAAAGACGCTGTTTTGGGGCAAAAGTTTGGTAGCGATCCAAACATGTTGTCGTACCCTCTGCCTATAAGGCTTTAGCCATTGGCCTAGGCCTATACGAAATGACGGACTGATGTAGGTGAATATCATTGGCCTCTAGACCTATACGAAATGACATAGCGATTGCAAAATCCCACTGTAAACTACATCCGTGTCACATTTGAATTTTAGCAAACCCTGGCAGCCAACGCGCCCGTGCACGCTAGGGACAGCTACGGGTTTGGAAAACTGGTGGAATACTTGTTCGACTATTTCGAGACTGGCTTGCCTGGTGTGTGACACGTCTTTGAAGCCGAGCCATTGATTCTTTCGCTGAGAAAGACGTCGAAACGCCGCAATCGTTTCAGACGAGCAAAAAGGCAGGATCACAAGTCTGATTGAAGAGCTAACGAATTCCGATCCCACGCGCAGGCCGCAGATTTCCACCGTACTCAGTCGCGGCGTTCTAAAGTGGGACTATGGGCGATTTTGCGGGCTTTCGATGCCATTTTAAATTCTATCTTTTTCCAGCAACGATTTGAGCTCCATCGCCGACTTTCTGACCAATCTGCCCACCAAATCCGCCGATCAGAAATCTGAATTCTTCTCTGGTTTGGTGGCCAGACTAAGGCGACTCCCAGAGGTGGTAGTGGGTAGAAGGCTGGTCAGGTTGCTGCTTTCGAGATACGTGCTGCTCGAGTACGCTGCCCTGGCACACCTACTGCCCCGACTGCTCTTGCCTAGGGAGGAAGGTGAGTCCGTGAACTTTGCCGACGCGCGTCGGTAAAGGCGGCTTTACCGACGCGCGCTCTTGAAGCACTAGCCTTCCCTACTCTCAAATATTGTAGCCGAGCCCACCGACCAAGAAGAAAATAGATGTGGCGTCCTGTCAGTGGCTCTGTTCGAGCGCTACGTCTGTCCAGAGTTGGGGCGCATCTTCCGCGTCCGCGAGAGGGCAGTGCGCCTGGCGCTTCTCGCCCACTTCGCCCTCTACGTGCGCGCCTTCAGGAAGAACGTCCTGGAGAACCTCATTCTGCCTGAGGTACTGCTATGGATTGGTGTATTTACGCAGGCGTCGATAAAGGCGACTGCTTTTGCCGATGTGCGCGTGAGGCAGGTGGCGTTGCGTGGTGTCGTGGAAGGCACTGGACATTACCTGCATAACAACTGACATATCAGCTGTACATTTTGGGTGCGATAACGTGCCGATATTCACGTTCACTTACTGCGCGCATTGGCATTCCAATTCGTTTCTTTCACTTTGCTTCCACATAATTTCTTTAGTTGCTGGTGGGCATGCGAGACACGGACGAGCTTCTGGTCTCGGAGAGTATGAAGTGTCTGTCAGAGGTGGTGTTCATTCTGGGACCTTGCGCCGTCACCGGCATGGAACACAAACAGTACTTCGCAGAGGGAAAGCCCAAGGTTGGAGACTGGATGATGGACAGTTGAGATGACATACTCAGTTGATCAATGCTTTGCAGACTCAAGCGAACAGTCCGGCGCCTAGTGAAGTCTCCGACAAGCGGCGCGTTGCGCCCACTGAGAACGCCAGGTTCGAGTGGCACTGGGGATACATCTACGGTGGATATCAAAGCAGAGTGCACTTGACACTCGATTCAGGTCACCCTCTCGACCACTTGTCGTCGGCACAAAAGCGTCAGACGACAGCGCAGTGCCAAACGAGGCGACTTCTGCCACGCTGCTAGTCCCACCAACCGACGAAGATCAGAAGTCGAAGCGCGCGGAGGAAGACATGACGGAGGACGACGTCGACGCCGACTGGTCCGAGTGGGACGCAGGGGTGGACGCCACTGCGCAAAGCGCCTCCTCTGCACACGCCGCAGCTAGCGACATCCCACTCGCTTCTCCCTCTGGAAAAGCCGCTGGTTCGCCTGCGGCTCGAAGATCTGTCAGTGAGGAGATCGGCGCCGAGTTCGAGATCCGCGCCTACTCGTCGGGATCGAAGTCGGCGGTAGCCGCCGGCGCCGAATCGTCGTCCGAGATCGACTTCTTCGCCGACATGGCCCCAGAGCTCTTTGGAAACGCCGGCGCAAAGACTTCCCCCACCCCTAGTGAGATGACGACGACGAGTGCAACGAAAGAGCAAGACAAGAAGAAGGGAGGCTCAAAGAAGTCGATGCCGCGCAACCTGTTCGAGATGGTC
>JASAMZ010007650.1:0-58695 GCA_030248115.1 Linhomoeus sp. GSCO2_2 | reverse complement strand
TTTTGACACTCACCAATGTTATGCTCCAATAGTCGTACTGTATGCCCAGGGGCCAGTGACTTCGTACGTACATACAGTGTAATAGGACGCGAGCCCTAGGCTGTGTGAAGTCTTGAAGGCACCGTAACCCCACTCATTCAGGTGCTTGAACAATTTCTGGCTTCACAATCTTGTCTCAACCGGCCGCCACATTTTGAAAACCAGCGTCAGTGAAGCAAACGCCGACAAGATGCCCTACAGAACGGAATTGAAACGCCCCGACTTGCAAGGTGCGTTTGTCTGCTATTATTTTATCCTTGTGCTTAACCAAGGCGCCATAACTGCATTGTATGTGTAAATGCAATGCTTGTTTCAGGCCAGTTCCCCTGCTCGGTGTGCGGCAAGGTGTTCTGCCATAGCAGCAGTCTGTCCCGCCACCGGATGCAGGCCCACTTCAAGAGCTACACCTGCACCATCTGCAACCAGGAGATCTCGAGTGAGTGAGACAACAAGAGCTTGCCATCGTTGGCTGTTTGTTCGCGAGCGCGCGAGGTTGTTTTTGCTCCCGCTTCGGTGGGGGAACGAGATGGCGCAAACTGGAAGTTGCCCACATGGCTGTTGCGCGTGTGTCTCCTCCCTCTCTCCATCTTCTGCTCTTCCATTATGCAGGAAGGCTGTTTGTCAGTGGGCGAGGAGTCTCGAGAAGACGAGGCGGCGACGACGCCAGCTGCTTGCGCGCGCGCCTCTCTCCCCCACTCGTCTTCTCTCCTTTGTGCTAGTCATTTAGCCGCGGGGCACGACGGCGCCGCGCTTCCAAAGTATGAGCAAGACGACGATTAGTCATCGCCGGCTGCTTGAGAAGGAGCCTCGTATTCTACTCTGCCGGCACAAAGCACTCCACTTCGAGGGCGTAGAAGCAGACGCTGTGGGGCGTCCGAAACTGCTCTTGGACGCTATCTGGGAGAGACAATCAGGCCAACTGTCGTCCACACCACGTGGCATCGTTGCTGGAGGCGACGTTTACAATGGGGTGTTGGCGCCATCTTACATACAGAGTACGGTATCTTGCAGAGATTGGGTCAAGCTTTGCTCGCGTGCATTCAAGAACTCGAGAGTAGCTTCTCTTCATCCATGCTTCGCTTGTGGCGCCGTGGTTGAGGAGCTTGGATACGCCAGCATCTGTTCAAACACGAGGAAAAGACCGCTCGTCCAAGATGGCTCTGAGACACGAACATAGACGGCGGCCTCCTCTGCTTGTCAAGCAGAGGGCCGCGCGAGAAGAGCTCGCCCCGACTTATGCAAATGGCAAGTTGGGGGACGGCGACGGCGGGAGCTTCCTTTGTGCACCCCCCCCCCCCCCCCTTCTTCTCAAGGTCGCAAATCGGTGGCGCGGCAACCACCTGATGCATGCGCGATGGCACCTCCCTCTCCCCCTTCTTTCTTCGGGGGCTTGCCGAGCGAGCGACCCATCAATAATGGAGGCAAGGAGAGGGGCTTTGACGGTAGCGCTCGACTAGGGTGAGCGTCCGCCCTCGCTCCTCGGTCGCGCAACTTAATAGCTTATCTGATTCGTCGTCGTCGTCGTCGTCGTCGTCCTCGGCCGTGGGAAAAGCGGCGACGGCAGCTACCCATTCATGAATAATAATAGCCCCCACCCACCGTCCAAGGACCCCCTTCCGTGTTGAGGAGAGGGCAAGCTAGTTTGAGAGAGGAGAGCAGCCCAATGGAAGGTCACATCGTCCTCTCCTCCCTCATTCTGCCTGCCTGTCCGCTTGCAAAATAGCTCCGCCGCTCGCGCTATTGCTGCTCGCTTGAATGCAAAAGGAAGAAGAGGAGAGGAGACAAAGGCAGGCCCCTCCCCCCCCCCCCCCCCCCCCCCCCCACTTGTTGTCACCCCCCCCCCCCCCCCCCCCTTTGATGACAGGTCCTTGGGGCCGAGTTGAAGCCGGAAAAAGCGGCGCCCTCTCTTGGAAGTCGGCGGAGCGTGAACGCCACAGGGGACAGCCAGAAAGGACGGGGGATTGAGCAAGTTGACGCAGCAGCACCGAATGCGCATGACTCATGCACGCATCGGGAGCGGCGCGATTTAGCCTCTCTTCTAGAGATTGATGGGGCCACGTATTGTACCAGCCAGGTTGGAATTGCACGCTAGCTGGCCGCGGATTTGGCGACGCAAATGGACGCGCGGCTGTTTCGGGGTCGAGCTTGCGACGAGAGCTGCTGCGCGCCAACGGACGCATGATGGGAACTTATAAGTGTTAGCTGACTCAGGGATGGGCTGGCAGTACAGCAGTTAGACGCGCAATGTCCTTTCTTACCTATGTACATACAATACCGCCGTCTGGGCTGCTGGGAGCGAGAAGCAACCAGAGACGGCGAGCTAGCTGGCTGGCGTATGTATGTAGTGTGGCACAAACACACACACACACACACACACACACGCACACGGACGCACAAAGAGGAAGGCCTTCGTTTCGCTCCAACGTTTCACGCTTGTGGTATTATCAACTGAAAAGGCTTGGTGGTATTGCGCCATTAGCATTTCGGATATGTACTTCGTCATTCTGAAGATGTTGTCGCCCCGCAGCCGGCGCATTTCTTCTCCTCAGCCTTCCCTCCCGCTTGTCCAAGGGTGACGGAGCCTCGTTTTGGGAGCCAGAAGTGGCCCGGCCGATTGAGTAGCCGTCTGACCAAGTCCACGTAGGCCTTTTCCACGTTTTCCTCTGTCTTGGCCGAGACCTCAATGGCCGGGATCTCAGCTTGTTGGCTAAACTTCTCCACGTCTTCCTTTGAGACGGCTCTTCGTCTGGGGTCGCCCCGGTCTTTGATTTGGATCTGGAGGGATGAGGGAAGGTAGAAGATAACAACCCCCTCTGTTCATTACCAAAGTTTGAATAAGATTGCCTGAAACCTCGTCGAGTTTGTTTCCGACCAGGAGGTACTGGACGTCGGGCCTATCGCAGTGAAGCCTGGACTCGGCCAGCCAGAACGGAAGGGCGTCGAAGGACCGCTTGTCGGTCAGGTCATAGACGAGCATGACAGCGTCCGCCGACCGATAGTAGAGAGAGACCACGGTTCTGTACTTCTCTGCAATGGACGGAGGTGCATTCGTGTAGCTGTCACTAGTGTCGTCTCGTCACACCTTGTCCTGCGGTGTCCCACAGCTGCAACATGACCACGCGACCATCGACGTTGACCGCCTTGAGTCGGAGGTCGGTCCCAATGGTGCTGAAGTGGTGCTTGCTGTACTCCTTGAAGAGGGCGGTCTTGCCCACTGCGCACTCTCCCACCAAGACCACTTTGAAGTCGTGATCGGGGCGCAAACTCAGCGCTTTTGATAGTCGTCTGCCCATGGTCCCATGGCTCTCCATGTTTGTAACTACTTTGGAAGACTTCTACTTGCACTTGCCAGCAAAGCTTGGAAACTGCACTCCTTCGATGTGACGGAACCACTCTTTTGGATTCCTGAAGTAGACAGAGTGATGACTGAGACTGCTGGTTGACTGGGAAGGCTATGAATCGGAGAGAGGCTGAAAGGCGTTGCTGAGATTTGGGCGAGGCAATGCGCTCATGTCGAAATGTGTCCCTATCTAGGTTACTAGCACGTTCGTGATCCATTAATACCCGTTTCCTTAGGTTCCGTTTAAAGTTTTGTGCTGAAACATTGCGACCCGCAGCAAATCGATCTCTTCTCTTTCCAGGCAACGAGACGCTGCGGAGCCACATGTGCCGCAACCACCAGATCACGCGCATGTTCATGTGCCGCTGCTGCAACTGGGCCTTTCCCGACAAGACCAGCCTGCACATTCACATGCAGTCGATGATGCGCAGCGGCGAGCCCGGCGACGTCCACATTCTGGCCAAGAGCTCCACCGAGGGCAGTCCCATTCAGTCCCCAGTTGGACACGTCATGCCCCTGCTGGACGAGAAGAAGCTCTCCTCCGTCAGCGCCCCCATTCCCAACTCTGTGGGGGGCATCTTCCCTTCTGGGGGAGGGGCCCCCAGCCCAGCGGACATCCTCCAGAGACTGGGCGCCAGTCAGGCCTCCCCCGTGACCACCAGCACACCAACATCCACTAGTGGCGCCCTGCCCAGTGGTCCCCTGGCGGCGCTGGGCAGCCTGCTTCCCAACCTGGACGTGACCCAGTGGCTGATGAACAATTTCCCTCAGGCGAACGCTGCGGCCGCAGCCCAGCAGCACCCTCTGTCCATGGTGGGGCTGGCCAACCCCAACCTGAACTTCTTCGCCGCCCTCAGCGCCCAGCAGAGCGCCGCCGCCGCCGCCGCCGCGCAGGCGCAGAGCGCCAGCTTCAAGATATCCGTGGACGAGGAGGAAGAGGAGGACGAGGAGGGCATGATGGTGATCGACACCACCGACGACACCTCCATCAACACCACAGAGGGAGAGGAGCTGGGCGTCAAGGAGGAGGGCAAGTCGCCATTGCCGCAGCAGCCTCCGCCGCCGCAGTCGGATGAGCTGCAGCAGCAGCCGCTCTCGTTCGGCGCCACGACAACCACCACCACCACGAAGACCCCTCTGAACAGTCTGCTGTACCGCAAGCAGCTCTCCAAGGCGCTGAGAAAGCCAATCAAGGAGGTAGGAGCCTCTCTCCTCAACGGCGCAACC
Organism: Linhomoeus sp. GSCO2_2; assembly: GCA_030248115.1. Taxonomy (NCBI): domain Eukaryota; kingdom Metazoa; phylum Nematoda; class Chromadorea; order Monhysterida; family Linhomoeidae; genus Linhomoeus; species Linhomoeus sp. GSCO2_2. The sequence goes on along the minus strand of JASAMZ010007650.1, from coordinate 54,089 downwards.
ACCGGCTCGCTGGCTGATGCGGCGGCGCTGTTCTTCCAGCACAGTCAGACGCAGGTGAGGAAAACGTGCCCCCCTCAGCAAGGTCGTAATGGTGTTGTTTAAACGCTGGGCCTAATAAGAATTCACTCGCAACATCTTTACAGCAACAGCAACAGCTGTCGATGGACGGCCCAGCTCCAGCTAAAGTGGCCAAGCTATCGCCTGACGCGTTCCTGAAGAAGGAGGAACCAGTGGACAGCATGATGCGCCTCTCGTCTGAAGGCTCGGTCGACCAGCAACAGCAGCAACAGGCGTCTCCAACGGCGGTCAGCGACACCCAGACCAGCAGCAGCGGAGGCGCCACTGGCCTCTCCACGGGCAGCGACAGCCCACACAAATGCTACGAGTGCCAGGTGCGCAGAAGGGTTTTGTAGTTATACTTTAGCTCGCGTGGAAGAAGAGAAGTTGTTCAATTCGCACAGATGTTGTACGGAAAGAGCAGTGATATTGTCGCTTGTTATTGCACTTGACAGCACCTCCGTATGTATATAAGTAGTGGCAACTACGTAATCTGCTCGTTCCACTGGAAATTGTTTCTACCAATATATATACCAAGATACGTATGTATAGGTACACACAAGTTCTCTTCCTTTTCTTGCCAAATACAAAGTGGTCAGTTTCGCTTCTTTCACTCCCACAACGCACGGAGAACATCTTCTCGTCCGCCCTTCAGGTGACGAAGGGTCGCCTCTCGCTGGCCGAGAGTCGCAACGGCTACCTGGAGTCCAAGGTGTCGAGTCTGGAGTCGAAGGTGGGCCGACTGGACGGCCAGCTGGAGGCGCTGAGCGGCCAGTCGCGCCGCTGCGAGGCCGAGCAGTCGGTGCTGCGCCGCCAGTGCGACGCGCTGCAGAAGAAGCTGCTCGCCTGCCAGGAGCGGGCGCTCCGCCATCTCCAGCTGATGCAGCAGCAGCAACTGCCGGCCTCCGCCCAGGGACCGCACCAGCAGGCGCTGAAGCAGCTGCTGGAGGAGCTGCTGGAGACCAGCAGCCTTCTGGACCCCGCCCATGGCGCCACTGAAGACGCAGTGGAAGTGCCAGTTGGAAAGGCTGGCTCCACCTCCGCCAAGGAGACGGAGTCCATCGCCGTCAACTGAGAGCCCGTTTCATGTTTGCAGTGTGCGACTGTCGTTTTGAGTCGTCTAGCAGATGTATTCTTTGCGCAGAAGTATCTCGGTCTCATCCGTTCGATGGCAATCAATTCACTTGAGAAGTGTCCAGACCTTGGTTCTATGCAGCAGTATTGCGTCGGCATAATGTGTCTTCTCGGCTGCTACAGTACTCGTGTCTGTTCTCGTTCGCTTCAAAGTTTCTGCTCGAGGCAATCAAACTCGCGTGCCGCGTCAGTATTGTTAATCGCGCGCTGGGAACTCTAAACTGTTGGTGACGGGTTCTTTCTTCTGCATCGCATATTAGTGCGTACTCCTCGAAGACATCTCGCGTGATATTACGATTACAAATGTAGCTGGACGATGGAACACACTTCCAGGCAGCTGATAGTGTACAGAAATTGGTATTGGCCTGTGACGCGTGCCTATGCATAATCGCGATCGCACCTTGATCGAGCAATATATTCAATTTCTCGTCGTGCCTGTACTCTGCCGCGCCGAGGTCACAGAAGCTTCCCAACCTGAGATTTCACTTGAAGAGATGCCGAGCTACGTATCGCTTATATACGTAGACGAATGGAAGGCTTGCCAACTGAGATCGCTGCTTTTTGTCGATTTGTATGTTGTATCAAATTGGTGCGTAGTGTTTCTGGCTGGCGTGTCGCCGAGTATGCGTTGTGGTGCCTTCCAAGCTTGCCTTCGCGCGCGGTGTTTGCTACATATACGGCGTCTTAGCTGATGAGAACCACCGCATTTTGACGTGTTCTGTTGTTATCATACGCTCTACTGTTCAGTACCGTCCTCTGCTTCCGCTCGCTCTACTACTATGCAATGGAAATTGCAATAAACACTGTTGTTTCTCGCCGACTCTCAGTCGCATCCACTACGGAAGCCGGTTGTTACAACCGAGTATTTCAACGCACAAACGAATGAAAGTGCGGCGCCGTCTTGACCGCTGAGCAGAATCGGTATTTACTTCTGTGAAACATCAACATCCGTCAGCCATGATGGACCACGCTGGCGCCGATTTCGTCGCCGGCTGGGTGTCTGGTAAGCATTGCATTTCTCAACGGACGGCCCAATGCTACTGAGCGAACTGCTTATTGCAAAGGGTCGTTTGAATCGTCACGTGACAAACACTACTGGCATGTAGAAGTGTGCCATGCGAAGCGGTCGATATGCCGAATAACTACATAGGTATTAGGTAGAGGTGATTACAGTGACCACACAGACACAGAGCAACCACCAGAAGTAGCAATGAGTCGCCAAGTAAGAGATGCGCACGCCACTACTTGTATTGCCATTGGACTGAATGCTTCACGTGAACATGATTTGGACAAAGTCTTGCTACCTTGCCAATCTAGCTGTCGCACTTTCACACGGACATTGTGACAGTTCAGAATGGTTGCATTTGCGGATCTCCCCGTCCCACTTCAGGGGCGGCCAGCCTGGTGGTAGGTCATCCACTGGACACGGTCAAGGTTCGCATGCAGACCATGACTTACAGGAACATGCGCCACTGCCTGCTGGACACCCTCAAGCGAGAATCGGTTGGTTCGCTGTCCCGCGAACAATGGTACCGAAACGGTCTTGCCGTTGTACTTGTACCACATTTCTCTAAACTGTTTTGTTATTGTTACCATTTTAGACATAGGTACCCCAAGTTACCTGTACCCCTGAACTGAAGGGATTGGGTGCAGTATGAGTAAGGCAGAAGTTGCTTACACAATAAAGCCTACATGAATGAAATCACATGAATTGAAACGTGAAAGTTGAATGACTCTCAAAGTATACGAGATATACATAATATGTAGCTGTGGATTACTGTTTGCTTTTACTGACCTTCGGAATAATTGAGTAATGTAACAGTGCCATGTTTTTGTTCTGGACTGGGCACATTCTAGACTGTTCATTGTTTTGTTCCTTGGGACAGTCGAACTACTTGTTATTGTTTCCAAATTGTTAACAATTTAGCGGTACAAATTGTTGTGGACGAATTGTACCCAGGAACATACAGCGCTGTAGCGAGATGGTGACTGTGGTGGAATAGCAGGACTAACTTACATTAAAAGTACGACACATAAATGCCGTGCGCTAACCACAAAGATCACCGTCGGTCCGCTGTTCAGGTGTTCGGCTTCTATAAGGGCCTGTTGGCCCCCGTCGTCTCAGCGGGGGTTCTCCACTCCGTCATGTTCTTCTCCTACAGGGCAACGTTAGACCTGATGTGTCGGAGAGACAATGGCTCTGTCAGTAGTCGGCCGGCAGCTGGCAAGCACAACTCACATGGAGGGGCGAAGATTGGGCCAACGATGGGGCAGGTACATAGTGAAGCAGGGTCTTGTCAACCCAAAATGTTGCTTCGTCGACGTATAAACTGCATCCTACCGCTTTGTTGTTGGATACTATCCCTCGCCTTGCGCATGTACTTTCTTTGCACATTTGCATCCTTTAGCTGGCGGCCCTGATTCAGATCTTCGTGGCGCAACAAGTTGGCACGATCACGCAGTGGGTGTTCACCATACCAGTGGACCTCATCAAGATCAAGCTTCAGACGCAAACTGGTAGTCCATAGAATGGGAGTGGTTGAATCGGCATCACGGCACTCATTCAGAGAGCTATGGCCACTTCTGGGAGCCAACGCAGTCTTCAAAGAGTGGAGAGGCCGCTCTGCAGAGTGGTCGACGACTCTACGCCGGTCCCTTGCACTGCGCCACGGTTCTACACAGGGAGTACGGTATGAATAACGGCCCACCGATCTGTTCTAAACAGCAATTTGGCCACGACTACAGCGAATCCACTAGTTCAGGAGTGTCCCAGGGTCTCTTCAGGGCCGGAAGCGTCACCCTGGCCAGGGATTTGATCGGCTTCTCGTTCTACCTGCCAGTTTATGAGTTTCTCGTGCGGGATCTGAACAAGAGATTGCAGAGATGGCCGGGCGCTTCGACCGCGGCCACTCTATTGGCGGGAGGCGTTGCAGGTAGGGCTGTATTTTAACGAAATCTGTTGTTGGATGTACGGTAACTGACACACCCACCCAGTGTACGTTCGCGTTGAATTCGGAAAGGTTTCTGTCCGCCTACATGATGGCTATGGCCACACTTTCGTTTGGTTGTAGACCATCTCTGTGACTACAGCAGGTCCTCCAAGAAGGGAGAAAATGACGGGTCACATATAAAACGGGACACGTCACATATAAATCGGTACTTCCACATATATTTTGGCACTTGCGCATATCAGCGGCACTTCCACATATAAATCGGTACTTGCACATATAATTTGGTGCTTGCACATATATTTGGGTACTAGCGCATATTAATGCGTTTGTAGACGTAAACGCGTTCATAATGGGCAGCGGCCGTTAAAATGAACCGATTGCACTTCTATTGGGTATTGTCAAACTGTAAATTGCATTAGATTACATGTGTAAAGCAATGGCCGCCTCGCGTTTCGTTACATTTCTTTCGGACACAGAGCATTCCTTCCAAATCAGGCTATGCTTAGGCTCGCCCTGCGCCCACCATGCACAAGAGTCAGTCGACGTCGCAGTCTGGCGGGTCGAAGCTTAGGCTTAACGCGACCGGTGACCGACTTCAGGGCGCGCGGAGCGCGCCCTGAAGTTGGTGGTCGCGCTAAGCCTCAGCTGAGACCCGCCAGGCGCGACGTCGACCGAGTTTTAGTGCAAACCTTTAGTGGGATGCACACTCCCCCATATGCTTTCCTCCTGCTTAGGCCGGCTGTGCCCCTTCCCAGCTAGCGCTTGCGACAACCTTCACTTTGAAGACGGATCTTGCCTGCACCAGACACAGACAAGCGCTCGCTTGCTGGCACAAACACTCTAGTTCGTGTGCCAGTCGATTCTCTGTATGCAGCGGAACAGACACGCCGAGCGGCCAATTATATGTGAAAGTCACGATTTATATGCGATAGTACCGATTTATATGCGATTGTGCCGATTTATATGTGATTGTGCCGATTTATATGTGCAACTGTTGGGTATTTGTGGTAGTGGCGATTTATATGTGACAGTCCCGTTTTATATGTGCCAACACCCGAATTATATGTGATGAGTGCCGTTTTAAATGTGATCCATCCCGCTACCCTCCAAGAAGCGTCACTACCGCTTTACCCCTTCCCATCTGCCGCTGCTCATAACGGTGGTCAGGACGCTTAAAGGAGGATTTACGGTATTTGTACTGCCCTCTACAGGTGTGCTCGGCTGGATCACGGTGCTGCCTTTGGACGTGGTCAAGAGTCGCCTGCAGAGTCAGAACTTCGCCAGACCCATCTATTCCTCAGGGGGAGTGATGGGTGGAGGGATGGAGTGCGCCAGGCGCATGTGGAGGGAGGAGGGAGGTTGGCGACCCTTCTACAGAGGCGCCGTTCCACTGACAATTCGGGCTTTCCCAGTCAACGCCGTCCTCTTCGGCGTCTACGCCCAGACGCTGCACTGGCTCAAGAACTGACTCGCCCATTGACTGATTAATTGATTGATTGCTGAGACTGACCAGCAATGTGCCTTGCTCAAGATTCGGTTGTTAGTGCCCATGACAGGTCATTCCGGAAATTTGGTGTACCTACATATGTAGTATGTGCACCATAAACGTCTACTGTACCGTACATAGCTACGTACCTACATAGGTGAGCTGATGATTCTTGTTCTCATTCCCAACTTTGATACCTGTTTGATGAAGCGCTACATGAGAGTTTATGCTCACGTCCCATGTCGATAGCCTGTTTGAGTGTGCTGAACAGTGTGAGCAAACGTTGTCAGCACTCTTACTGTATTTTATGATCTTCGGTAGATGAAGGAAGACGATTCACCGAGTTTCATGACCAAGTCAAGACACAGGGGTTCTGGCAAGAGTCAATGTGGTGAACTTCTAGCGCGTACTGTATGTAGTGTATAGTCCTTCACAAGTCAGCGTGTTGCACGGCACAAAACAATGACGTAATGCTGTTGCCGAGTGAGAAGGAGGGTCTTCCCACACGCCCTCATTCTATGGCGACTTCCTTAGTAGTCTCTCCAGCTCTTCTTGGTTCCTGGGTGCTCTTCTGTCGTAGACGACGAAATCGCCCTGTTTCACACGCTGCACCGCCCCTTTGCCGTCGTCGTCGAAGAAGGAGTTCTGATGGAGGCGGCAGTCGGAGGATGAGGAGCCGCCGTGACTGAAGGCGATGCAGGCCGGATGACGCTGGCAGGCGTCCTCGCAGCCCCGACGATCCACTTGGAGACTTCCGTCTGGCAGCACCGGCCGGTCGATTCGCCAGCCGGTCGCCACCTTGACCATGGGCGCGAAACTGGTGTCTGAGTGCGGGAAGTTGGCAGTGTGTTGTTTAGAAAATATGTAGCTTCCGATCGCCACTTCGCCCACTGTATTGACAGACGACGTCTGTTGGCATGACCCAAGGCTCACTGCACGAGGGGACGTCGTTGAGCTTGCCGGCCTTGGTGTAGATGGAAGTTTGGTTGGTGGTCACCCCCGCTCGATTGCTTCCTCCCTCCTCCTTGCCATTCGTTTCGTCGTTCGGCTCGCCATCTGCCCACCTGAGGCCGACGGCCGGCCACGTCTCTGAAACACTGGCACTGCAGTGGTGCCATTGGCGTGGCTGCCATCTAGCACGTTTCAAGTAAGTCCCACGGTTGGTCTTCCTTCCGACGTCTTCGATGATCCAATGCCAGTCGGCGTCCATCCGCGCGGCGCCGGTCTTCTGAAAGAGGCCGATCCAGGCGCTGTTCGAAAGGACGGTGGGCGGGACGTGGGCGGAGATCTCAACGGCTTCATCTGGAGTCACGGCCACCGCCGGCCAGCCCCCGTCGTGGTTGCAGACGCCCAGAGCGTGCCAGTAGGTGGACACCTCGCCGTCCAGCGACATGTCCTTGACGGTGAGACAGCGGTTGTGGACGGTGACCGTGCACTCTGAACGAAAAGCGTTCGACCTTGTCAAACGACCTGAGTTACTATTTTGACAGTGTAGTCAACACACTCTTCTCGCATCGCTTCCCGTAGGTGCCCATCTGACAGCACGGAGGGAGCACGCAACTCGCAGCTGCAGTCGTCCCAAACAGCCCTGAAGCTTCAAAGCTGGCATTCAGATGCATTCCTCTATGACCGTTCATTCTTTGGTAAGGTCAGAAGTTCTCTCACATTTCAAACACAAAAGGACAAGCAGTGCAACTGCACATCCGACTACGGCGGCGACAGCTGCAACGGCTCTTCGGCGTCCGATTGACAGAGCGTTCCTGAAACCAATTCCAAAGTACCGTAAATACTCCAGCTATCCTCACTCTTCACCTGCGCCTTCAAGAGCGTGCCGCCAAAGTTAGAGATGAGGAGGGAGGCTTGTGTAGTTGGAGATGGGGAGGGGGGCGGGAGGCTAGGAGACTGTACGCTGTGAAACACCACAGTATTGGAGTACAATGTCTTAGCACATCTGACACAAAATTATAGCATCCTAGACCCAGTCGTGCGGGAATGCGAGCTCAAACAAGCTGTGTGTGTAAAAAGTTCAACCTATACATTGTGTCTGTCACATCTTGGTGAACAGTATAGTGACACATCATTAGCCGCATCTGGAGAAATTAGCTTGAGAAAGTCTGCTATAAACCAAGTGCAGCTATTACCATGATACGGATGTCTGTACAGCTGATCTAAGTGATCAGTGATATCGCCGCGTTCGCTATATGTTATCGGCATGATACGACGCCGTTGATCTAAAGTTTCTAACTGTGTGAAATCCTCACATCCAACAAAAAACTTGCCAAAGATGAGGCTCGGTAAACAACTTGGCCTACTTTTGGAGCAACTGAACGCGACTACGACAATGACTCAGCAACAGAAACGGACGCCAACACTTCGCTGGGTGTTATCGACGCCATCGTGTGACAAGATGCCAATCGACGGGGTGGTGGTGTGAGGGTAGGTATAGTCTTCAACGAAACTCGCTACCGGTAGCATTGAACACAGAGATTTAAGGTTATGTAAACAATTTTGCTGACGTGGAGAAACCAGAAGGCGCTACGCCGATGGTGGTTTGGCTATTCGGCGTCAAAACGTAAATGACAAAACCAGAATTAAGCGCAGCAAAAAAGCAAAAGGGTCGCCGAGGATCGAACCTCGGTCGGCTCGCACGTTTTTGCGCGCGATCCGGCGGCTTTCCCGCCTACGCCATGCTGTCGCATCACAGCGTTTCTCAAAACGGCGCTCTTATACTCTCAGTTGGCGTCTATTCAGCAGACTACGGTGCTATAGCACGTGATATGCCCCGTAAGCACCGTAACATTGCAAATAGAGATAATTTGTCGAAAAATTTCAAACTTCAAACGTTACACCCACACTCATTTTGAAATTAGCAACAGCAAATCTCATCGGATCCGTAATCGGCGACATCGACTCTACCTGACGCCATCTGTCACGTGTTTTACTTCGGCAGGACAAAAAAGTTCGCGGACTACACATCGTCATCTGTATATATACACATCGCCGCGCTGAGGCGCGGCGAAAAAAGAATTCGGTCGCAGTCACAAATTTGATTCGTGTATTATACTCTCGAGCGTGTTGCTATAGCTACGATAATCGTTCCAGTTGAATTCGAAAGCGTTACCTCTTTTCTTTAGAACGTGAAATGCCGCCCAGACATATGTAGGTGCAACAGAGTGGAAGTTTGTATGCTAGAAGCTACCTACTAGGCTACCATGCCTCCAAGCTTCACCCTTCTAGTATTCCTACGGCTTGTCGGGAATTGGAAATGGGGGGGGGGGGGGCTGGACGTTCGTCATAAGTTTATGTCGATGAACATTTATCTGTGTCGTCTCGTCATGAGCAATGACGCTGACTGACCAGCCATCTCTCAGCGGCTGTGACCAGTTGACAACGCTGTCTCTGGCACTGTGATACAAGGTGGAACTTCGCCTTCTCACAATGTCGGCTATATCATCTGACGACGGCGATCGAAGTTGCCCGCCGTGGCCACCGAAAATTGCCGTGACGTCGCCGCTAACGTCCTTTGCGACAGGGGGGCCGTTCATGGACATTGCGCTGTTCCATAGAGTGGCTCTACTATCTGCCTCATACGTGCACACTGTTAGTGCGACTCGCGCAATAAACGGTTGAGCACTTCTGTTTGTATTTTTTGCGAGACGGAAATTGATACATCCACTCGATGTTGCAGAAGAAGCCTATCTGCGTCGCATTTCCAGCCCGACTTCTGTCCGAGATGCTTGAGAGGTTGTTGAATACGGTATATGCTTGGTTCCCACTCTAGCCGCACAAATGACAGAACAATGTGTAGCCCAATTGAAACCTTTCCTTTGCGTACCCACTCGTTAGCTCCCATGCCGTTTTGCTCTCGTTAATCCCTTCTCGACGTTTCCGGCGACTGTCAAACGTTGCCTATTGTGCATGTGCTGATGAACAGTGAAGTGAACACCACAATCCAGTTGGCTAAGTTCCATTTTGTCGGCGCATTTTGCAGCACACTAGCTCTAGTCACATTTTGTCAGTGGACGGCAGTGTGCGCGTTATAGTAGGTCAAATTATACTTATACCGTTATACCTTACTTATACCTGGCAATCATCCTAAATTAGCCTTTGGTAAGGTGTAAGTAATGTATAATTGACCAAATCAACCATGGTATAAGTATTGTAATACATAGTATAAGGAAAATATTTGGGGTTGGTATAATATAGTTTACAGTTTTATACCTAACTTATACTTTGTGGTACAAAGCGTGGCATAAAACCATCAGACTGAATGATACGCAACGAAATTTTGAGCTGTATTGCACTCCGCAAGGGCCTAAAGCAGATAAAGTCTCATCCATATGTACTCATTAGCGAGATATGAGCCCATTAGTCCAAAGAAAGTCCACTTGTGTGCGACATTGCAACAGTTGTTGTTGCTTTCCTGGAGTGAACTTTGTCGTTCACTTGGCATAAATTCAAAATTGTCCAGTGATCTGGTATAAGCATAAATTTCCAGGTATAATTATACTTATAGGTATAGTATAACAGCCGAAATCTGGGAATGGTATAATATAAGTAAGGTATAATTAAAGCTTTTAAGCTGGTATAATGTTAAGTATGGTATAACAACCGAAATTTGGGGGTGGTATAGTATAAGTAAGGTATGAGACTTGAAAAAGTGGTATAACGTGCACATTGGGGGACGGTGGGATAGTCTCAGGCGATCAAAGTATTGGTAAGGAGTGGATTAGATCGAGTTACCAAAACCGTGCTCAACTGAGAAGGAAGCGACCTCCTAACAACAACACGAGTAGAACATTGTCATGAAGCATAGAGAAAGCTTCTTCTGCACAATACTGTAACTCTCTTCACATGTCGTTCGCGCCTCATCTCGGTTGTCTCGCCATTTGCGCTACGGTCGCCCTGCCACTGAATCAATTCACAAGGAGCTTTGCCGGAGTCCTCTCACCGACGTGGTAACCTAAAGAAATCTCCAATAAACAGCAATCGCGTCGCTAGGAAAGGCCCTCACGCGTTCAGCGGCGGACGACTGTCGGAAAAGAGGGGGTGGCACTCCCCATAGTCGTTCACTCGTCCGCCTAGTCCCCTCCCCCTTTCCTCTACCCCTCCTGGCTTCATTCGATGTGCATTAGCGCTGTCAGTGCCAACCGAGGCGCTCGCATGATTAATAACAACGGGATTCTACTTATTATGTGCATGGAGCAGTGCTTGGATACGTGAGGTAGAAGTTGTTTTAAGTGTAAGCAGCGTCTGCCTTTGCTGTCGTACAATGAGCTGTGATCTCCTCAACGTTTATCATTGGTTTTGTTGCCCACCCGCCCTAACCGAAACATTTTCCGTACGTAGCACCTAGACACTGAGCAGCGCGCGTAGATTGCCGCTCCCCAGTCCCTAATTTATCTGGCCGGAACAGTGTGTGCGGGTGAATGGACGACAGCTCGTGACGGGGCGCGCACAAAAGATGCATTGGTGCGGCGCGAACCGCAGTCCGCGCTGCCATTGTGTGCTAGCCATGCGGTCCATAGGATAGCGCGGCGGCGGCGTAAACTGTCTAAATGCGCTGGCTTTCGCCACTCGGTTCTCTGTTTACCGATCGCGGTGGTAGCGACGGAGAGAGTCAACGACAGCCGCCGGCCACCGGTCATCGCTACAAATACCACTCTCTGCTAAGACTCAAAAGACGCGGCCAAAGTGGGGAAGACACCTCTTCAGTTAAAAGGTTATTTTGAAGTAATTTGATGACAGCTGATGTGATGACTCCTATTCTGCCGTGAGGATGCTTGCAACATCTCCGTTGTTACCCACTGCACGATTGCAGCCAACCTGAAACATTTTCCGACCCTCCATTTCAGGCGCTGCTTCCAAATGCGTGCCAAGTCGCTGAATCCCCTGTTCAACCTTCTGCTTGTTCTTGAGAGCATGCTCCTGGGCTGGACCCTGCTGATGTCCGGCCAGTGCGCCTTTCTGCTGGACGAAAGCTATAACATGGAGAACAGCCTGATTCGGGCGCTGGAGAAGTTCCAGCCGCCTAAACTCTCAGAGGTGGCGGGCGCGGTCAGAACCGGCGCCAAAGGCATCCTGGACAGAGTCATACCGGACGAAGTGAAGAGCATAGCTGACAGCCTTCCAAAGCCCCCCTGGGAAACGACCAGAAGGAGGAAGAGGGGCGTGCTGGACGACGTGCTGCCATCAGAGATTCAGGTGGTTTGTGCGATGGCAAAAAATGTTTCAAGCCAAGGTGAAACAATGTTAGCACTCCCTGTTGTGTATTATGCTTAGGATCGCTGTCGAAATCCGTCCCTAGGAGCCATTTTCTCTGTTTTATCTCGGTTGTTTTGGTCACGTTGATCATCCAGCTCACCCCCCCCCCCCCCCCCTCAACGCGTTTACAGTACTGTTGTGTTTGTTCAATCTTCGCTCGGCCACCTCTTTCGACTGATCCCACTAACCCAGCGCCGTATGCATACAGAGCACATGTTTCGAAGGTACATAGGTTTAATTCCATTGTACTACTTGTGAAGTACCCATGACGTATTTGCTGGTTGCGTTACACTCTCAACAGCAATACAATTGCAGGAGTATCTGACAGAGGAACCGCGCAAGCTGCTGAAGGAAGCACGCGAGGAGCTGAAGTCGGCGGCCATCGGCTTCGGCGTCCTGGCCTTCGTCCAGCTGCTGCTGATTCTCGTGCTGAACCTGGGCCGTCTCTGCTCCAATCGGGGCGTCCTCTGGCTCTACAAGCTGCTCGACGTCCTCCAGCTGATCCTCTGCCTGCTGGTCGCCATCCAGGCCTGGAACAAGGTCGACTCTCTTCCCACCGAAGGCCTTCTGGTCCCTCCCTCCTCGACCAGAAGACGCCTTCACGCGGGCGTGCTCCTCTTCGCCGCCTGGAAGGTGTTCGGCTTCGTCTTGGGGTTACTATACGTCGCCTGGATTACGGTACTGCTGACCAACCGCAAGAGAAACGCCGTCACGCAGCTGCAAAGCAGGAAGGAGGACCTGGAGATGGCCCACTCGGCCAAGGGCTCCGCCAAGTCGGGAAGCAACAAGTGATTGGCGAAGATGCTGTCGGGTGATGAACTGTAGATTGTTGGTTGAAGCTTGAGGCAGAATGTGTGAATAGGTATGTGTGTTCGTCTATATCTCCTTATCTGCATGTTCATTCTCTATCGGCTGTAACCGACTAACGTGCACACATGACGTTGTCTCGAATCGAAACACGTCACCAAAACATGGATAACTTGAAGCGACGTTCGGTGTGTTTCACATTTGGAGCGCATGCATGCAGATAGGTACATAGATGTAGGTGGGCACACCGATTGAATACGAGTCTCGTATGTGGGTAAGGCACGGCTCACGGCTCATATGTGATCGTCACAAGGCACTGGAGAATAGGCAATACGTCGTAGCTTTGATGAAGCATCGGACTTCAAAGGCACGTCCAGGGATATTCTTATCCCGGTCGGCCAGCACACCGCAACCGATACAGAAGCTCGACACTTCTACTTGAAGCGTTCCACAGAACAAACCGCTTACGTCAAGACACAACCCCAATGATTTCAGCTTGGTTGTTCGCGATTCTGCTCTGGATTTCTCTTAAGTATGATTTTTAGACACTTCTATAGTAATTCTATATTGTAAACAACGCTGATTAAGTACCTACCGTAAAGTGCCGATTAGTTTCGCTCTCCTAATAGTTTCGTGTCTCCAATTAGTTTCGCCCTGAGAGGCACATCTATTTTATAGTTTCGGGTCTCCAAATAGTTTCCCCACAAAACAGTCGTTTTGCATGTATAACGTTACTGAGGCGTAGAAATAGCTCAATTAAATTGTTATTTCTCGTTAGCAGCAGACAAATCAAGCTGTTCCAACAGAAACTTTGCATTTCTCAATGTTTTGGGTGGTATTTTCTATTGGTATTGTAGTTTTCGTTGGCATTCCTATTACATTTTGTCAGCGAATGAGGGGTTGAAATAATAGTTTCGGGTCTCCAAATAGTTTCGGGGCTCCAAATTGTTTCGCCCCTGAGAGACACATTGAAAAAATAGTTTCGCCCGAAACTAATCGGCACTTTACGGTAATCGTCTCGTAGGCACGTGGCCAACGGAGTGGGCAAAGAGAAGTGCGGGTCGATGAAGGCTCGTCTGGGGGAATTCAACAGTTGCGAGAAGGGCCTCTGCTTCTTGGCCTGCATGGACCGCCGGCCGGCGGACGAGAAGCTCTGCTGCGTCGACGAGTGCATCTACACCAACTTCGGAGAGCGGAAAGGTACATAGTCACTCTAACGGTTGCTCTGTAGGTTACCTACGAATATATTTAAAGTGAAACTTTTTCCAATGCGAAGTCATGCGCAGAACCAAGTTGGCTATCACCGTTGACGATATCGTAGCTTTTAAAACGTGGCTTTACACGAGTTTTCCAGAAAACTTTGTCAGTGCCCCATTCCGTCAAATGTCCTTCCGACAGGGGCCACGAACACATCACAGACTCCATCTAAGACTAAATTTAGCACAATGCGTTTCACAATAGGTATATCTCTTATTCTTTTGTTCCAGTCAATAGTTCAAGCTCGCTGTCATCGTTACAAGACAAAATGCAGCCCCGTGCAATTCAGAGGGGGCGTCCAAGCGTGCTCGCGACAAGTATTGTGGCGCTCTGAAAAGCGGCGAGGACCTCTTCGCTAAGGACAAGCCCAACGTGTCCTGCTGCAAAGAGCCGAAGCGCCAGAGAACGGAAGGAGGTAGAAAGACCCTTGCACGGAAAGGGCTCTTCGGCGACGAAGGAGGAGAAGTCTGTAACGCCAAGACGGTGAAAGGGATTGATCTGTTCGTTTGTGATTGATCGGTCTAAATGCACCTTCTGTACTTTCCGAGACTGCAGGCATAGGTACATAGGTGCATAACTACAAAGGCTCGCAGCAGATACTGTTGCGTACAAAAGGAGTGGTGACATAGCGAAAAAACACGCCAACAAAGTGTAAATATCTGGCGAAATCAGCACTGGAGGCAATCGCATTTCTTTGCCGACTGACCTACATGGGTATGTAGCGTGTTTCCTGGACTTGCATGCGCTACTCGAGTATAGTTTATAGCCACTGTCAAGTTATCAAATTCTTGCGTTGCTTAATCACTGGAGCGACCTTCCAATTCTCGAAGCAAGGGTGGTCTAACCCGCAGGCGAAACGTAGGATGTCGAATGAGGTATGGGACAACTGTCGGACCAATTTGTTCCCGCGTAAATATCGCTCTTTAGCACCGTTCTTCGTGCTTTACCCGCTGGCGTAAACCGCCGTACGGTGCCTTGTTTCGACGCAGTCGACTCGGTGCATTGCTCACTGCTCGCTACTGTAGCATGTGGATCCATATATGTTTCTGGAAACGCGCCGAAAGCTTCATAATCATTCACGGTGTCTTTTTCTCCAACTCTTGAAGGATAACAAAGTGTTATGAGAGGACCGAGAGGCGAGAGAGAATGAATCAATGGGGGTCTCGGTCGGGTCGACAACTGTTTCCCTGCCTTCCTCGCACCTTGCCGGCCCAACAAAGCCGCGAGAAACACACACCCCGGGATTCGACGACAACGGGGGGCGAAGTTTCAACAGGCGCCGCTTAGACGCCGACGGCACCTTTTTCCAGACGACCGCCAAAATGAGAGGGCTCATTTTTCCAGAAAGACGGTCACCGCGCCGAAGAACCAAGGCGGGCGGGCTCTCGCCAGTTGAGCCCGACCCGACCGGGATTTGCCCTGTGCTCTACCCTACGACCTACATAATTCTACCAAATCTCCGTGGCGGCTTGTCGCTTATAAGCTATTGGTGAAGCGCTCCTCTACTACTGTAGCCCTATCCCATAACAGAGGGTGCGCTTGCCGTTCAATATGTCGCCGGGGGAAGGGGGGGGGGGGTGGCTAGTTGGGTGGCTCCAATATGTCATCTCGGTTCGCTTCTAGGCGTAGATAGGTACAGGTCGCGAACCACTTGTCATCGGGCGTTCGAGAGCATCGGAATTCGCTTCCGCCACTGCGCGGATTCGCAGGTTCCCCGTCCGATTTCCACCGCTTCTCGCCCCTCGCCCCCACAACCGCGTCGCGCGGCTATTATCTCTTCCGGAGGAATATTTGAGTGGCCCAATGCGCTTCTTCTGCTGCTCAAAGCGAGGGGGGCGTGACCTGACCTCCACCCGCCGCCCCCCTCTCGTCCAAGACGGCGGCAAAATCAATTTGCCATTCGTAATCCGTTCGATAACGGGCTCGCTAGCTGTACATATCCTACCTCCTTTCTCCTTAGCCTTGTCTTCCTCCTCCTACTCCGCGGCGAGGGTGGAGCAAGGAATTATCTGCCAATAACAACTCGGCCGGGCGAACGCATGGCCGTTTGGTGACGTACTAAGCTGCGGGGCTGTCTGAACTTGAGAGGCGAATTCGTGGATTGAAGGAACGAGCAGCCAGCCTTCTCGGCCAAAATGTTTCATTCGACGCTGGGCTAGTAAAGACACTGCTCCTTCATGGACCTTTAGTTTGGTGCATTTGTCAGCTTTACTTGACGCGGCGGGTAAACAGCTTGGCAGAGGTTGTTCTTGGCATTCTGTCATGTGCACATGTCGAATGTACGTAGCTCAAAGAAGCGGGTGTTTGGCCATATATAGCCTCGGGCCTAACAAGGGCCTGAGATTCCTCTCGTGGTCAGAGTTGCCAGTCGTCCCGCTTTCATCAATTACGCCGAAGGAGGCCCTTCCTTTTTCGAAGAAAAGGCCTGCTGGGTCTATGTACAGTAGGTAGAAGAGGGTTGCCTTCACCCTGTACGAAGTTTGGCCCTCTCCTGAGCTCCCTTTCTCCTCTACCCTATTAGGCAGATTTGTTCGCTTCCTCTGACGTTGCATGGAGCATGGGTGCTCATGCCCAGCCTGCTCTGGTGCGTCACTTCTGTCCAGTGATGTGGAATCAAACTTGGTGACAGCGGTGGATTGCAAGTGAACAAATGCAAACCAAAAACTTTTGTGTCGTGGGTCGTTCTGACGGCATTTTGGTTGTGTAGGAGCTCTTTAACTTCCAGGAATAAGTGACGGCAAAGAAGTTTGGCTTTTGTCCTAGTGTAATTTACCATCCCCTTAGTGTCCCATTAAGGCGGTGTTTAAGTGGTGTTCCTTCGCCAGCCGCTTTCTCCGAAGAGGCCGCATTGTTTAAGGTTTTCATTGCAGCCCATTAACGCGCGTGTTTTGTTTTAAGGCGGCCACTTAAAAGCAAAAGGCGGAAGCCTAGGGAAATAAGTTGATTACTTAGGCCAAACGGCGAACCAACTTTGTGGATAGCCTACCCACTACCGTCAGTAACGCGCCGCTCGTTCGTCAGCTTCTAAGTGTGCAGTGTGGATAAATAAGGCTTATTTTATTGACATGCGATTAGCCAACATTGTCTACTTCATTGGGGCAATGTTAGCCCCATCCAATGTACCGGCAAACAACACTGTCCGGAGTGCTTTGCAACTTGCTGGCACGCCGATGTACATAATATGCGCACCTGTTTGACAACCAGTCATCTTCATCTATTTGAAGAACGATGAGTGACGCCCATTAGCAACGCCAACATGTCGTGACTACTCAGCATACATCATTACTAACTATTGCTGTGAAATTCGTTCCTGCTAAATCCACTGTGAATCTTGCAGTCTGTAGCTTCATTGGCCACCCCCCGAACATTCCTGCGCGCCCCGTCAGCTTTCGCGATATCTTCGGTGGAGATCCCAACCGTTTTACGAGCGTTCTTCTCCTCCAGAAACGACCGACGGTCGTAAACCTTTTGAAGACCGAACGGCGGAGTTGCGGCTGAGTTGTGGTTCAGTTTGAGGCGCGATGCGACAGATGTTCGCCGGCGGTTGGTGAACTGCGGGCCGATTAGCCGCTGCTGATTCGACTCAACACTCAACCGCTGAATCGCTTCGATTGCGCCACGACTCAGAGTCCCAGCAACGCGAGCCGAACCGTAGCCGGCCCTGAAACGGAGAGGAAGCAATGACGAAGTAAGCTTTCAGTGGTTGCTGAGGTGGCGACACAACATTGGCAATTGTTGCGCATCAAGGAATCAACAATGAAACTTATAATACTTTGAACGACGACCGAACGAGCCGCTTCGCGCAAGAGTCAGACTTGGACCCTTTGACCTTTGACACGATTCAGCGCCACGGAGAAGCAGACCGAGCTCGAGTGCTACCTGAAGATAAAGGCTGGAGCGGCCCACAACTCCACTGCGCGGGAGCTGCTGGGCTATCGCGAGGAGTACTTCCGCTTCCACGGCTACCAGATCAACGAGGACGCTGGAGGGGAGTTCGTCTCCCTGACAGTGTGGAACATGCACACCTTCTACTACACCTACATACCCTGCATCCTCTCCTCCATCGGCCTCTTCGGAGCTGGTCTGACATCCTTCGCCTACTCCAAGAAGAGGAAGGAGGGTGGGTGATATCCCCTTAGAGTATTCACTGTCTTTTGATAGTAGGACAAGGCCGTCAGATGTCTCTTCTGCATCACAAACAAGGCAATGTTCCAGTCGTTCGATAGAGGGCAAGAAACTAGGTGTACGGGCGATCGAACAATGGGGTCGTAATACGAACTGTGTCGTCTTGAAATATCCGCG
This sequence comes from Linhomoeus sp. GSCO2_2, assembly GCA_030248115.1. Classification (NCBI taxonomy): domain Eukaryota; kingdom Metazoa; phylum Nematoda; class Chromadorea; order Monhysterida; family Linhomoeidae; genus Linhomoeus; species Linhomoeus sp. GSCO2_2. The sequence continues at coordinate 35,831 of JASAMZ010007650.1, read as the reverse complement.
TCGCAATTCATCAACAGCCGAAAAGATTGTGTTCGCAAAAATATTTCAATGAATTCCATGACGACCAGCTAGCGGTGCTTTCGTATTAGAAGGCAAAGTGAGCAAAATCTAGCCTTACAGTATCTACTGCTACGGTATGTAGCGTTCACAACACGATAGCCACTTCTCATCGCGCTTCCCCTCCTTCAGGTCTGGGCGCCCGCCTGCTGCTGTGCGACTTCGTGACGGACTTCATGGCGGCCCTGCTGAGCCTGCACTGGTTCTTCTGGTCCTTCGTCTACGCGCAGAAGTACTGGTACTGGTCGCTGGTGCCTGCCATCATGTCGAGCTGCGCCAGCCTGGCGCCCACCAACACGCTGCTGTGGGCCAGCACCAGCCTGGCTCTGGTCTGCATCATCTGGGAGACGCTGCAGGCCTTCAGCCAGCGCTGCTCCGCCTGGCTAAGGGCCCACGGCAGGGTCTACGTCGTCCTCTTCGTACTCTACCCACTCTGCGCTGGGCAGGCCGTCCTCTCCGACTGCATCATCATCAAGTACCAGAAGGTGGGGAAGCGAACGGTAGGTACACTATGTACTGTAGCTTGCCAGTCCCTGTTTGATCTGCTGAAGGTGACCACCCTTCGTCGTACATCTACATAGCCCCATCAGCAGGGGCCGGTTTCATAAAATGCAGATTCAGAACTCAGAAGTCAAAACTCAAATCTGAATCAAACATTCAGATTCAGAAAATTTCGGTTTCATGAAGCTCATTGGCCATTCTGAATGTTTTGTTCAGAATCTAAACAACAGGATTCAGAATTGAGTGTCTACATTCAGAATCTGAACCCAATGTTATTCAGATCTGAGTCAACCATCTGAATCCGGATTTCGAAGACAGTATCGTTTGCGTCATTTACGGCCTGCAAATGTCGAAATACTGTTATCGCGTTCCACATTCTGATGTGTGGTGACTATTTAGCCAATATTCAGTGTAATCTGAAGTCATTCTAGCAGGTTTGAACCCATGTTCAGGCACTCAAACCTTCTGAGTGATTTAGGGCTCAGAAGTCAGAAATCTGAACAACTTGTCTGAATGGTGAATGTTTTATGAAACCGAAGGGTGAAATTTTCGGAATGTTGAATCTGAATCTGAACGATTTTCGTCTGAATCTGAGTCTGAATGTCTAAACGTTTATGAAACCGAAATTCTGAATCTGAATCCGAGCTTTACGAAAACCACCCCAGACCAACGTAGGTGCACACTTCTCAATTGGAGTTACAGTATGACTGAAACGCTTTCACGCCCCATGAGACCCTGATCTATGTACTGTAGCTATGCCCAATACAAGTAAAGCAGAAATTCTCTATGATAGACTGTTTAATTGTAATTGATACGTCTGCAGATAAAGTAGCTGAGCTCACGATTGACCATTGCCAATGAGAGTAGTGAGCTCTTGCTTGATGTTGTACAGGGTGGGTCAAAAAAAGTGAGACCCCTAGCTTTGCGGCTGCCGTTCTCAAGCTTGGCTCAATGTATCAAGCGCAAATTTTGTCACAACATACTACATGGTGTTTTCGATCAACAACAAAAATTTGAGGTCATTTGATCCATCCTAAGGAAAATGACGCCACTTTGCGCAAGACCATGTCGAAAATCGGGTGCAACGACTTTTCAATGGAGTACGTCAAGGAGAACGACCATCGACGAGGGCCTCGTCGTTCTCCTCGACGTCCTCCATTGAAAAGTCGTTGCACCCGATTTTCGACATGACCTTGCGCAAAGTGACGCCATTTTCCTTAGGATGGATCAAATGGTCCGAAATTTTGACAGTTGATCAAAAACACCATGCAGTATGTTGTGCCAAAATTTGCGCTTGCTACAGTAGGCCAAGCTTGAGAACGGCAGCCGCAAAGTTAGGGGTCTCACTTTTTTTGACCCACCCTGTATATTAATGTGTAGTTGAAACACAGATTCATAGAGAGTCTCAGAATAACGTCTGATCTTGCCCGAACCCAGCCGCCACGTTTCAATGAAAGGGCAGGTAGGTATGTATTTTAACAGTGGCGGTACGGCAGTCGCCACGTAGATACAGACAAATCAACGACGACGACGACGGGCAAACATGATCGAGGCCATCCGGTCCTTGTTCAGGTGAACGACTGGTGGAAGTGGCTGCCCAACGAGTACTACTACTCCTCCATGAACACCGACATCACCATAGTCATGAACTACGTGGACCTCAGCCTGAAGCTGACCACCTACGCCCTGACCTGCGTGCTCATGGCCCGCCTGCTGACCCAGTACCGCCGCGGTCTGCGCGCCCACGGACCCCGACTGCGCGAGAGCAAGGAGGCTCGGCGCAGTCGGCGAATCGCGACCATGATCTGCTTCCAGTGCACCATCATGATGTTCGTGGACCTGGCCATCTTCGTCGTCTCCACCTTCTTCCCGCACATGGTCAAGGTGCAGATGTGCGACCCCTGGGAGGTGCAGCTATTCAACTTCCGCCACCACTACTGGCGGGGCAAGTACGCCAGCTATCTCTCCAACGCGCTGGAGGCCCTGAAGATCGGCTACTACTTCTTCCCCGCCTTCCTGCTGGACGCCGACTTCCGCCAGGCCATTCTCGACATCTTCCGCAAGGACGGCGGCAGGTCCAGACGGCGCCACAGGAGGCAGAGCAGCGTGACCGGCGGACTCACTACCGAGTTGGACAACATGAACGAGTTCTGGGTGGGATTCGGCAGGGTGCCGGCCGTCATCGAGCGCGCCGCCGACCAGCAGCAGACGGGGGAGGAAGGCGGCGGCGACGGCACGCTTAGAAGACTTCCCGAAGGCCTGGCCCAATCGTCGGCTACCTTCTCGGCGCTGGCAAACTTCGTGGCGGGAATCGCTCCAGCTACCGCAACTAACACTGGAGAGGAGGACGTCAGGAGGCGCGACTTGCCACTGCCCAAAGGCAACCCCACACCCAATGGCGTCGAGTGGCATCTCTAAACCAGCTGGCAGCGAAGCACAATGGCGCGCTGTGGCACTGTACTCGACTAGCAATAGTTATACAGGGTTTTTTTTTAGATGAGTGTTTTTCGTTCGGCCCGATTCTGTATAAAACAGCAGCCGATATCGATGAAATTCTAACACAATATTAGAAAGGCTTTGGCATTTTGTATGTGAGGTGCCCAGCTCAATTGGTCTTGTAATGCACAAATTACAGGGTGTCAAAGTTGAGGTCGGAAATCTCACGATCGGCTGACTTTGAAGCACGAAAACTCGCATTTGCTTTTGAATTTCTGAACGCGGCAAATTGCATCTGAAAGGCCTTTAAACAAGCTTTAATTTGCCGCAAGAACCAACTTTCCACGTTGTCCAACGGCCGAGCTACAACGCGTCGAAATTCTTAGCATGGGTCAGAGGCCGCCTTTCTCAGCGGATGACGGCCTGCGCCGCTCCAGAACGCGTTATCGGAAATTTCGACGCGTTGTAGCTCGGCCGTTGGACAACGTGGAAAGTTGGTTCTTGCGGCAAATTAAAGCTTGTTTAAAGGCCTTTCAGACGCAATTTGCCGCGTTCAGAAATTCAAAAGCAAATGCGAGTTATCGTGCTTCAAAGTCAGCCGATCGTGAGATTTCCGACCTCAACTTTGACACCCTGTAATTTGTGCATTACAAGACCAATTGAGCTGGGCACCTAACATACAAAATGCCAAAGCCTTTCTAGTATTGTGTCAAAATTTTATCGATATCGGCTGCTGTTTCACACAAAATCGGGCCGAACGAAAAACACTCATCTAAAAAAAAACCCTGTATAATAACATGTCCGCTAAAGCCTGGTTCACACTGAGCAAGAAATAAGAAATAAGAAACAGGAAATACGCGGCTTATTTCTTATTTCTTAATTCACACTGCGAGAAATAAGAATTAAGAAATAAGAAATAGGCAAGAAATAAGAGTTGAATCCGGTTCAACTTTATTTCTCAAGAAATAAGGGATTCCTCAAGAAACAAGGCAGTATGTGAACGAATTTGATTTAGCAACAGTCCAACAGCATCAGAACTATCATAAACCATTTGGAGAACTCTGCAACAGCGTTCGCAAACTAAGAATTGTTAAATTAATAAATTTATTTACTGCCCTCAATAGAATTGGCTAATTTTAGTGCAAGAACGATTGTATTGTTGATTTTGAAATCAATATAGCGATTCCTGCAGGGAACATTTTTTCAAGATATGGTCACAACATTACTGCATTGGTTTGACACATCAAATGAGTCGAACTGTCTATCAAGAGTCCCTCTGAGCGTCGAATAATGCGCAAGAATGTTATTTCTTGAGTCGCAGTGTGAACGCAAAGCGTATTTCCTATTTCTTATTTCTCAAAGCTTATTTTCTGTTTCTTATTTCGCTATTTCTTATCCCATAAAATAGCACTCAAAAAAGAGTAGCAAAGATTTTCCAAGATGGCCCTATGACTGTGGGACCAAGAATGATGCTGCAAGAATCTGCCGAAAGTTTTTGCACACTTAATGGGCCATCATAAAACGCGAAAAAAAATGATTGCCCCACAATCTCGCACAACACAACTTCAACCAGTTAAATGGGCATCAACGCCGGTAAATTATCAGCAGTCCTAGATTTCATGAAATTGTCAGTATTTCAGCGGCGGAAGGCAGGTATAGTCGGTTGCATCTTCAGAGTGTTGTTGCAGATGTGGACGGTCTGATGAGGGATGTTGAAGCAGTCATGATAGCCAAAGGTGCAGTACATAGTGGTAGAATATCTGCCGTCCATCCCAATGAAGTAAAGGTGAAGTGGGTCGGTGTTGGGGCTCCAAGCAGATGCGCACCAGCCAGAGGAAGGCGCCAACGCAACACTGTAGCAGCTTCAGGTAGACCTTGACCGGAGCGGCAAGCGGGCTGAAAGTTGGGCATCAAAGAGGACGAGTAGAATCGTTCATTGAAACTGGCGGGTGTGCAAAACCCATGGTTGTGTCTCAACTACAACAGTTTATCCGCGTGCTGGACGAGCCGCGGCTCAGGCACATCGCCGTTCAACAGGACCTTTCCCTCATTCCACCCGTTCACAACAGGCAGCAGCTTTTCTCAATAAGAAAGAACTGGCAGTTAGGGCATTTTGGTAGGCACGTCCCCTACAAGGATAGGAAAAGATGTGTGATGCACCCGGGCGCCAAACTGAAAACGACTCATTTCTGTTGCGTTTGCGGTGTTTTCCTTCACTACAACGCCCACGGAGATAATATTTTGTCGTGCATGGAGCTGTGGCACACTCTGGATTGCGTTTCCAAATTCGTTTAACTGCTCGCGTTCGTCGTTGTCGTACATGCTGATTTCTCATGGTTCATGGTGAATGATACCCCACTATCGACGGTACCTTCGAGTTGAACAGATAGATAGATGCCCAAACGATGATGGACTTTCCGTTAGGAACAATGATGCTCATTGCGTGGGGCACAAAAATATTGTAAAAAAGGGTCATCTTCTGGATCGACCCATTGAATGGCTATCTTTTTTGGGTAAATTTTTTTGTGGGACAATAATTTTTTTCCCGAGAAATTGGGCCATCTTAAAACCCGGGGGTCTGTCAGACCCCCGTGCTGGTTGATGGGTTATTTCTTATTTCTTGCTCAGTGTGAACCAAGCGTTTACTGGAGTAGCACGACAGTTCAGCCAGCACACTTTGATGAACAAATGAAGCGCTCGCGGTGATCCGTCTTCAAGTGTCGTAATGTTTGCCGTCACTCATGTATCGTCAGCTGCATTCAGGCATGCCACTACCGACTTAGACCACAATTGAGATGACTTCTTGCCTTGCGCGGCGTTCTAGCGCGATTGCACGCAACAACGAACGCAGTGTCGCGCAGAGTGGAACTCTGTGGAGTACTAGCAAGCTGCACAACAGCACCCTCTGTTCCCAGAAACACGATCTATCAACGCGACAACAACAATCAAGCTGACGCGCTGCCCTACAAAATAAATTCAAGTTTGCGGGCTAACAACTACAAACTACATTACAGTACACTAACGGTAGTACAGTACAGTACACTGTAGGCGTAGACCAACACTAAGCAGGTACGTACACTAACGGTAAGCAGGACAAAGAACCCGCAATCTTTCGCGAATAACCACATGACGGCATTCATCTCGCCCATTGTCGCTTCACTCGTGCGTCACTGGGATGTCCTTCGGTTGGGGCTTGGGCTCCTCAGGGGGCGGCGTATAGGGGGCCTCGATCACCAGCACCCCCTCTTCGGTGTACTTGCAGGTCACCTGAAAGAGGGGAAAATGACGGGTCACAAAATCGGTACTTCCACATATATTCTGAAACTTGCGCATATAAGCGGCACTTCCACATATAAATCGGTACTTGCACATATAATTTGGTGCTTGCACATGTATTTTGGTATACAAAATGGCTTTGTGCGTTCATAATGGGCAGCGGTCGTTAAAATGAACCGATTGCACTTCTATTGGGTATTGTAAAACTGTAAATTGCATTACATTACATGTGTGAAGTAATGGCCGTCTCGTGTTTCGTTACATTTCTTTCGGACACAGAATATTCCTTCCAGTTCAGGCTATGCTTAGGCTCGCCCTGCGCCCACAGTTCACAAGAGTCAGTCGGCGTCGCAGTCTGGCGGGTCGAAGCTTAGGCTTAACGCGACCGGTGACCGACTTCAGGTCACCAGACCCACACAAGCGCTCGCTTGCTGACACAAGCACTCTAGTTCGTGTGCCAGTCGATTCTCTTTAAGCAGGGGAATAGACACGCCGAGCGGCCGATTATATGTGAGAGTCACGATTTATATGCGATTGTACCAACTTATATGCGATTGTGCCGATTTATATGTGATTGTGCCGATCTATATGTGTAACTGTTGGGTATTTGTGATAGTGCCGATTTATATGTGACAGCCCCGTTTTATATGTGCCAACACCCGAATTATATGTGATGAGCGCCGTTTTAAATGTGATCCATCCCGCCACCCCCTGAAAGATAGGTACCTAGTAGCAGTCGCCGTCTCCTGCGCAACAAAAATGTTTTAACCGCTTTTGATAATGGCTACACTACGCTTGCATGTCTATTGATCGTCTGAGCAGTCGGCAAGAACAAAGCCAATGCAAACCACTTCACCTCTTCGGCCTTGACTCCTTTGGGCACGTATAACTCGCGTCGCAGCTCGTAGCGTCCGCTGCCGTACTCGTTCTCCTGCTGGCGCTTCGCCTCCAGGTAGAGCTTGCCGTCCTTTGTCTTGATCTGCACGTCCTCTGGCCTACAGATGTCATGCGCACAGATGTCCATTCCATGCACGCCTACGAAATCCTCAGAATTGCGTCAGAAACTTTGCCACGCACGTGAATCTTCGCAGGTCGAACTCCAGCTTCATCTTCTGGACGCCGTCCTCCTCGACGATGGGGTGGCGCATGCGGTAGAGCTCCACGTCGCTGGGGTGGTTGGGGTCGCCGTGGCGCCAGGGCGAGAACCAGCCGTCGTCGGCCCAGCGACGCCAGGGCGACGTCGACTCGAAGAAGGGCGAGCGGCGGACCAGCCCTGACGTGGTGTCGCAACGCGTCACAAGTAATAGAGGAAACGCGTCACAAGTAATAGAGGAAACGCGTCACAAGTAATAGAGGAAACGCGTCACAAGTAATAGAGGAAACGCGTCACAAGTAATAGTCTAAATAGAGGAATCATCGCTTACATACCCTTCATAACGTCCTCGACGTCTCGCATGGCGCGGTCGACCTCGCGACCCCATCCGAAGGGCCCGGGGAAGCCACGACCGCCGCCCCGCCACGGATACAGCCACCTTCTGGGAGCGGGTCGCGTCACGCAGCGACACAGCTGCTGCGCTCCCCTCACGGCCGTCTTCTGGTTCATCTTCGCCAATTGTGTATTCGGAAAGAAGCTTCAGGCTTTGAACGTTCCGCTTTGCACACCACTGAAAAGAGTGACAATATTAAAAGGGGATAAATATTTGCAGCTTTTAAATGGCACGTCCAGCTTTTAATTGGCATCTTGCGCTTTTAATTTCTGGCGGCCGCGAAACGCAGCGGTGCGCTTTTAATTTGGCCGGAAGCGCTTTTAAAATGGCAGAATGCGCTTTTAAATGGCAACTGGCGCTTTTAATTCCGTGGAAGCTGCGGAGCCGTGCCGCTGGTCAACCAAAAGGCAGACGGTGGGGATAAAAGCGAGCGCACTGAATGAATGACTTTCTCGTTGCATTCTGTGTGCATTCACGTAACTTGGATGTCCAACATTCGCATTGCTTGATTGAACACATTGCTATCCCTTGACAACGTATATTCGTTTGAATTCAGGCTATGCTTAGGCTCGCCCTGCGCCCACAGTCCACAAGAGTCAGTCGGCGTCGCAGTCTGGCGGGTCGAAGCTTAGGCTTAACGCGACCGGTGACCGACTTCAGGGCGCGCGGAGCGCGCCCTGAAGTTGGTGGTCGCGCTAAGCCTCAGCTGAGACCCGCCAGGCGCGACGTCGACCGAGTTTTAGTGCAAACTGTAAGTGGAATAAACACTCCTCCATATAATTCACCTCCTGCTTAGGCCGGCTGAGCCCCTTCCCTGCTTTGCCCTGTCGCGCAAACAGCGATGCATGACCATTGCTGCGTGCCATGAATACGCTCCTCCACCGCGTCAAGTCCAGGGGAATACTGCCGGAGGAATTAAAAGCGCAACATGCCATTTAAAAGCGCGTTCTGCCATTTTAAAAGCGCCTCCTGCCATTTCCGAAGAGCGGCAAGCAAAAGCTGTCGTGGCAAATTAAAAGCGCTAGTTGCCATTTAAAAGCGCTTCGTGACTTTATTAAAAGCGCAAAGCGATTTATTAAAAGCGCCCAAAATCCCCACCCATATAAAAAAAAACACTTTCCCCCCCCCATTTTTTTTTCCCCCCCACGGAGAGTAGGGGGGGCCCCCCCAATAGTTTTTTTCTTCCCGCAAGTAAAAACCAAAATCCCGCCTCCCGAACACGGAAACCCCGCTCCGATCAGGAAAAGGGTTTCCTCTCCCTCTCAATTCCAGGGCGAGGGAGAAAGGAGGGGGGGGATTGCCGGCGGAAGACGGAGGAGGTGGAGGAATGAGATGGGGGAGGGTCAGTGGGAGCTTTGGAGTGCGTTACCGTCGTTTGCTCAGGGGCTCAAAGAGTCCAACAAGGGGCGTCCCTCTTCCCCTTCCCCCTAAGACAAATCTGACGTCAAGGCGCGACAGAGCGACCAAAATTGACTGAGGTTCAAGACTGTGGAGGGGAAGGGGACGCTTTTCGCCAAATGGGACCATTTCATCTCGGCAGCATCGCCCGCCTATAAAACTAATCGAGGAAGGGTGCAGTGGGGTGGAATCGGCTCATTTCTGCTGTCCCTCCCTTCCTCTTGAGCCTTGAGGAGACGATGGCCGATGGCTGGGGCTTCCTCTCTAGACGTTGGTGTTTTTTGACGCGAGAGATAGAAAGAACGTTCTGTCGTCTGGGAAAAGTGGATGCGTCGTCAACTTCCCGTGGTGGTCGTCTCTTCTGAACATAGGTGACTGAGAAAAGTGACCGTAGGCGGCGCCTTTGACCGGTGGCTTAGGAAGATTTGAGTCTGAAGTTTACCAGCACGTCACACGCAGACAACAACGGTGATACGTTTGGTCTTGCGTAAGTATTCTCGTTGAAACTCTTTTCTACTCGCATTGGGTATTGAAGTGCTTCGTCTAGATACCTATCGTTGTCATGGAAGAAGGCGGCCGTGTCCAGACTGGCAGTGGATCCGAAGGTCCCGCACCGCCGGACATCTTCTACCTGGGGGTGTTTGTGCTGTTCATCTGGGAGCTTGTCATGGTCTTGGCCCTGAGACGCTACTGGCTCTGCTGCTGTCCAAAGGCCAGAAGGAGGGCCCTTGCTGAGGAGGTCAACATGCAGCAACTGGAGCACAGGGCGGAACGACAGACGGCCAGGAGACTCTTCTAGAGAGGACTAGACGTTTCACTCAGGTGCTATTGCTGAAGTTCGAGTTGCGTCATTTGTTCCTTCCTTGACCTTTGCGTTTCTGATCAGCGTGAATCTGAACTCCTGAAGCGACTTATTGGCAACCTATGTAGCTTGAAAGTTTAAGTCAACGTTGTCCGCCTGTTTGCTGGAGCGTAAATGATGAGTACAGTGGTGGAGAGATCAAAGACGTGTCATGTGTTGATGGTATTATACGACGATGAAATCTGGTGACGCAAATGTGATGCCGGAATTGAAGCAGCCGCAATCTGTCACTGGTACTCCATTTGAAGGATGTGGGAAGAGTAATCCATTGATAGTTGACAGCCGTCAAGCACTCTTTTGCAAACCTACGTAGAATGTTGCGCGTGGTTGTCATGACCGAATAGCTGTTATTGCGTTGCTGGTTCGATCTCGAAGCTCAGATACTTCGCAAGTATTTACCGATGTGAACAAATCCAAGGCATACTTATTATACGGTAGTGGAAGCGCGTCGATCATGCCAATCACCTATCGCTTCAAGCTGATCTGCATCTGGACGTTGCCCTTCATCCAGAGGATCAGCTGGCGCAGCAGTCTCGTCGTCGAGTTCTCGATGCGGTCGGCGTTCCTCTCCATCTCCTCCTTCAGATGCTTCTCCACTCGATCCAGTTTCGACAACAGTTCCTTCACTGCGTCGTCGTCGTCGCGAACCACAGCTAGTTCTTGTTCCGCTTGACCATCAGTTACTCCAGGCTTTTCGGAAGCCAGTTGCAGACCGAACGTTGCTGCTAAGACCACGAGGAAACCTGAACAACCAACGACGACAGCCAGGCGGCGTTGTTTCGATTCAACCAGAACAAGCCGACGCTCCAAGTCGACTAACGAATGTTTCTTCTGGTCTGGCCCTTTTAGAGTTGACAATGTGTGTGCTTAATGAGCAGAATGAAAATCGCTTCTTCAAACAGGGTACTCACTTGCTGATAGAAATCCAGGCTTCATTGAGATGTTTCGCCGTGAAATGAGAGCCTGGCAGTGGTTGTTGAACAATCGGTTTCGTGTTCTATGTCTGCGGTATCACTTCGTATTCACCCCAATCCAAGACAATAGCAGCGTTGGCTTCCGTTTTGCGAGCTGTGGTGGCGGAAGAGGGAAGCGCCTATTCTCTAGAAACTGACAATCGATTCCCTTCACCTCATCCCCAAGGAGGCTTGTTTGTTGGGCCATGTGAAAGCGGCGCCGGCCCCTGTCTGTCGTCGACTCGCTAACTTAGTTGGACGTCACTCCGACCGTTGGATTTTTGGTCGGATTTGCATAGGTCGTAGAAAAAAATCTAGGCTATTTATTAAACGTGCTAGAGTTTCGCTACACTTACTGTAAGCGCGCGTCGTACATCAATTGGCATGTCGTGCAGTCGCACCGAACTAAGTTGGACACGTTTGGGCAAAGTTGACCAGCCAGTCGCCAAACAAGCAATGATGTTGAAGAGCCACTATGTACTTCACATCACGACGAGCAGCATACGCGTTGTAGGGTGACCGACTATGGTACCTATTTAGGTAATGGTAGTGCGCTGCACGTTCAGCTGAAAGAAAGGTGTAATAATATGACATGCTTTGAGATAGCCTTGCTACGGGGCCAGTCAATAGGATCAATTTGCTTCTAGTTGTTCTGTTTTGTATTTTAGGGATTTCCCGATGTACTTCTGTACGTACCTACATGCGCAGCGTGCGTTGTCTGTACGTACGTACATACTTATCTCGCCGTTGATGATCACAGCGGTACAATCGAACAATTCTACCTAGCCATTGAGAGTATTGGAGCTGCGGCTATGCCACTGTCTTGCAAGTGTCTCCAAGAAACATCTTCCAAAGCATGAACGCACGCACGCACACTCTTTGCAAAGACAGTTCCTTCCGCTGCACAAAGGCACGTTCAGCGCGAATCCGATTTATAGATCGGAGCGTGACACGCGAATGCAACTTGAAATTCAGGTGACACATCTAAGGAGGCGGACTCGTTTGTTACGCACTGTCTTGCGGCCATCAGATCGAACCAACTCGAAAGAAGACACCGCTTGGCTAGACGCTAAAGCTGCCGAATCGCGCGTCGACGACACATCGTTGCGATCACATACATAGACACGCGCCCAGAGCACTTTGTGACATTCGCCGCGACTTGGTTGCCTACCTACATATGTACCTAACAGGTCGCACGTTCAATAGTACTCCAGCGCACCTACGCATCTATACGAGTGCATCCAAATATCTTGCACCGCCCTCCTGTCTACAGTACTACGGTACAGCATTGAACACACAACTGAGAGACACCGGCGCGCGTGAAACAGAGCAGCGAAGTATGCCAAATGAAATGCAGACTGAACAACAGCTGAGTGAAGGAGGAGTCTACAACGGCTGTCAGTGATGACCTACTCTAATTTCTCTTCGCCAAACGATAAACTACCGAGCACGCGACACCTGAAGAGTACTAGCAGCAGCAGCGCAGCAGAGCTCCTCCCCCCTGGCGCCAGAGAAGCGAGCAGACAAATAGGTTAGGTGGAGAGGAGAAGAAGACAGGAAGACAGTCGAAGGGAGGGGGGACTGCCCCCAGAAGTCCATGGGGGGCGCGTGGTGTCCCAGAGGTCCATCCATGCTCAGAAGCCGGCGATGACGCAGTAGCTCTCGAGGGAGGAGAGCACGATGTAGATGACCCAGAGCATGACGAAGACGATGGTGGTGGGCAGCTTGAACTTCATGGGGCCGCCCAGCTCGCCGCCCACGGCGGGGTGCCGTCTGGCGACCAGGATCAGGGTGGCGATGACGGCCTCGGCGCAGAAGATGGTGGTGGAGAAGCCCAACGTCCCGATGGGCACGTCGAAGTCCTTGCCCCTCCAGGCGCTGACGAGGGCGGCCACAGTCCAGGCGATGCCGATCCCCAGGAAGACGTTGACGCCGTTGGAGCCCGTGACGTTGCCGATGGAGGAGTCGGCGTACTTGTCCTGGATGGCGGCCACCTTGCTGGCGAACGTGTCTGCAACGGTGCTTGTGTGGGAGAGGGCAATGTTTCATGTGGCTTTCATATGCGACTGTCCAAATGTGATGATCGATACAAGTGGGATGGTATAGATGTTTGTACTTTGTACCGACTAGGGGCCGATTGCACCAACAATTGTAATGAGTTGTACAAGTTCATAACTCATTGAATATGAATACTGCACATAATGTCTTCAAATTATAGAATAGAAGCGTCTGGAAGAAAGAAAATTTGTGTTAGAAAGTTTGGAAACGATTCATAATATTTATAAATATTAAAAAAATATTTTGGAAACACCATTTCTTCCTTATATTGTGACGAATTGTAAAATGGATTGTACGTTGGTGCAATCGGCCCCAGCCTGTGGCATGTGTAAAACCACGGCGATGCACCATTAATCGATTGCCTTCGAAGGATCTCTAAATCAGGATGCGTGCTGTGCAGTGTATACAGTACCAGGGACGCTGGTGCCGAGGGCGACGAAGGTGATGGCGCAGACGGAGTCCTTGAGCATGATCCAGCAGCCGAACTGACTGGCCAGATCCCCCACCATGGCCGTCATCAGGCCGATCATGGCGATGGAGCAGCAGAAGCAGGCCCAGCCGCCGAAGTAGTCTGGCAGACAATGAGTGGGCTGACGGTGGGACGACTGAGGTTACTACAGCGCAACGTGGGAATACTTTCTTGTGAACTAATGAATTTGATTAAGCGGGCCCTTATATCGCAAGGCAGAAGCATTTGACCGCCACTGCAGTGACGACGAGAAGTTATTTGTGAGGCAACGATACGAACAACTCCTCCTTGAATTACACTCGACGAGCTGCCGTATTCCCTTGGCCTAGAGCATAAACATCCCAGAGGCCATGTGGCGGCGCACCAGTGGGCGGTATGAGGGCGCAGAGGAGTTTCCAGGGCACGGAGACGAAGTGGAGCACGTAATCGGCCACTGAGGGGCCGCTGGGAGGCTCGTCGTCGTCCCCTTCGCCTGCGGCGCCTCCCTCCGCCCCGCTCTCGCCTCCTGCTTCCTCGCCGCCGCCCTCGTCGTCATCTGGAGAATGACGACACGAGGATGTTTTTAGCACTCCGACCCCAAAAGGGGCGGAGTGCTATAGTGAAGCTGCTACCGATCAAAACTTTCGCCACTCACTTTCGTGCCTCATTTCTCATCCGATTTGGACGGGGTTTTTTTTAATCGATAGCTCTGGAGGGATAGTAGGGGCGCTCGGGCCTTCGTTTTTTTTCGCTCGCATCTTCTATCTGGGAGTCTTTGTGCTGTTCATCTGGGAGCTTGTCATGGTCTTGGCTCTGAGACGCTACTGGCTCTGCTGCTGTCCGAAGGCCAGGAGAAGGGCCCTTGCTGAGGAGGTCAACATGCAGCAACTGGAGCACAGGGCGGAACGACAGACGGCCAGGAGACTCTTCTAGAGAGGACTACCTAGACGTTTCACTCAGGTGCTATTGCTGAAGTTCGAGTTGCGTCATTTGTTCCTTCCTTGACCTTTGCGTTTCTGATCAGCGTGAATCTGAACTCCTGAAGCGACTTATTGGCAACCTATGTAGCTTGAAAGTTTAAGTCAACGTTGTCCGCCTGTTTGCTGGAGCGTAAATGATGAGTACAGTGGTGGAGAGATCAAAGACGTGTCATGTGTTGATGGTATTATACGACGATGAAACCTGGTGACGCAAATGTGATGCCGGAATTGAAGCAGCCACAATCTGTCTGTCGCTGGTACTCCATTTGAAGGATGTGGGAAGAGTAATCCATTGGTAGTTGACAGCCGTCAAGCACTCTTTTGCAAACCTACGTAGAATGTTGCGCGTGGTTGTCATGACCGAATAGCTGTTATTGCATTGGTGGTTCGATCTCGAAGCTCAGATACTTCGCAAGTATTTACCGATGTGAACAAATCCAAGGCATACTTATTATACGTATGGAACCGCGTCGATCATGCCAATCACCTATCGCTTCAAGCTGATCTGCATCTGGACGTTGCCCTTCATCCAGAGGATCAGCTGGCGCAGCAGTCTCGTCGTCGAGTTCTCGATGCGGTCGGCGTTCCTCTCCATCTCCTCCTTCAGATGCTTCTCCACTCGATCCAGTTTCGCCAACAGTTCCTTCACTGCGTCGTCGTCGTCGCGAACCACAGCTACTTCTTGTTCCGCTTGTCTATCAGTTACTCCAGGCTTTTCGGAAGCCAGTTGCAGACCGTACGTTGCTGCTAAGACCACGAGGAAACCTGAACAACCAACGACGACAGCCAGGCGGCGTTGTTTCGATTCAACCAGAACAAGCCGACGCTCCAAGTCGAATAGCGAATGTTTCTTTTGGTCTCGCCCTTTTACAGTTGACAATGTGTGTGCTTAATGAGCAGAATGAAAATCGCTTCTTCAAACAGGGTACTCACTTGCTGATAGAAATCCAGGCTTCATTGAGATGTTTCGCCGTGAAATGAGAGGCTGTCAGTGCTTGTTGAACAATCGGTTTCGTGTATTCTATGCGGTATCACTTTGTATTTACCCCAAGACATTAGAAGCTTTGGCTTCCGTTTTGTGAGCTGTGGTGGCGGAAGAGGGAAGCGCTTATTCTCTAGAAACTGACAATCGATTCCCTTTACCTCATCCCCAAGGAGGCTTGTTTGTTGGGCCATGTGAAAGCGGCGCCGGTCCCTGTGGACGTCACTCCGACCGTTGGATTTTGGTCGGATTTGCATACGGCGTAGAAAAAATCTAGGCTATTTATTAAACGTGCTAGAGTTTCGCGACACTCACTGTAAGCGCGCGTCGTACATCAATTGGCATGTCGTGCAGTCGCACCGAACTAAGTTGGACACGTTTAGACAAAGTTGACTCAGCCAGTCGCCAAACAAGCAATGATGTTGAAGATGCCACTATGTATGTACTTCACATCACGACGAGCAGCATATGAGTTGTAGGGTGACCGACTATGGTACCTATTTAGGTAATGGTAGTGCGCTGCACGTTCAGCTGAAAGAAAGGTGTACCGGGTGTTTCGAAAGTCCAGCCCCCCCATCCACAGCAAGTTGTAGGAAAGCCAGAAGGATGAAACTTGGAGATATGTTAGCCCAATGTGTTGACACATCTGACTCCAAATTTCATCACCCTAGACCCATTCACGCGACAATGGCAGCTCGAAACGCAAAATTAGTCACGAACGCTGGCCCTCGTGGAGGAGGTGTCCCAGCAGCAGGAGCCGCGGGCGGCTTCCCGAGATGCGACCTGCGAACCAAATTTGAATCGTTCGTTCTCGAGCGTGCGACAAGCTATGATATTCGTTTAAACAGCATTCGAAAGTGTCATTTCTTCTCTTCACAGTGGTGCAAGTCACATCAAAATAGCTGCGATACCGCACAAGTTGTGGCTGCTACAAGCCAGTGGGTCCTCAGAAATTGACCAAATTTGCGTTTCGAGCTGCCATTGCCGCGTGAATGGGTCTAGGGTGCTGAAATTTGGAGTCAGATGTGTCAACACATTGGGCTAACATATCTCCAAGTTTCATCCTTCCAGCTTTTCCACAGCTTGCTGTGGATGGGGGGGCTGGACTTTCGAAACACCCGGTAATAATATAACATGCTTTGAGATAGCCTTGCTACGGGACCAGTCAATAGGATCAATTTGCTCCTACATATTTGTTCTGTTCTAGGGATTTCCCGATGTACTTCTGTAGTCTGTACGTACATGCGTAGCGTTGTCTGTACGTACGTACATACTTATCTCGGCGTTGATGGTCACAGCGGCACAATCGAACAATTCTACCTAGCCATTGAGAGTATTGGAGCTGCGGCTATGCCACTGTCTTGCAAGTGTCTCCAAGAAACATCTTCCAAAGCATGAACGCACGCACGCACACTCTTTGCAAAGACAGTTCCTTCCGCTGCACAAAGGCACGTTCAGCGCGAATCCGATTTATAGATCGCAGCGTGACACGCGAATGCAACTTGAAATTCAGGTGACACATCTAAGGAGGCGGACTCGTTTGTTACGCACTGTCTTGCGGCCATCAGATCGAACCAACTCGAAAGAAGACACCGCTTGGCTAGACGCTAAAGCTGCCGAATCGCGCGTCGACGACACATCGTTGCGATCACATACATAGACACGCGCCCAGAGCACTTTGTGACATTCGCCGCGACTTGGTTGCCTACCTACATATGTACCTAACAGGTCGCACGTTCAATAGTACTCCAGCGCACCTACGCATCTATACGAGTGCATCCAAATATCTTGCACCGCCCTCCTGTCTACAGTACTACGGTACAGCATTGAACACACAACTGAGAGACACCGGCGCGCGTGAAACAGAGCAGCGAAGTATGCCAAATGAAGGCAGACTGAACAACAGCTGAGTGAAGGAGGAGTCTACAACGGCTGTCAGTGATGACCTACTCTAACTTCTCTTCGCCAAACGATAAACTACCGAACGCGCGGCACCTGAAGAGTACTAGCAGCAGCAGCGCAGCAGAGCTCCCCTCCCCTGGCGCCAGAGAAGCGAGCAGACAAATAGGTTAGGTGGAGAGGAGAAGAAGACAGGAAGACAGTCGAAGGGAGGGGGGACTGCCCCCAGAAGTCCATGGGGGGCGCGTGGTGTCCCAGAGGTCCATCCATGCTCAGAAGCCGGCGATGACGCAGTAGCTCTCGAGGGAGGAGAGCACGATGTAGATGACCCAGAGCATGACGAAGACGATGGTGGTGGGCAGCTTGAACTTCATGGGGCCGCCCAGCTCGCCGCCCACGGCGGGGTGCCGTCTGGCGACCAGGATCAGGGTGGCGATGACGGCCTCGGCGCAGAAGATGGTGGTGGAGAAGCCCAACGTCCCGATGGGCACGTCGAAGTCCTTGCCCCTCCAGGCGCTGACGAGGGCGGCCACAGTCCAGGCGATGCCGATCCCCAGGAAGACGTTGACGCCGTTGGAGCCCGTGACGTTGCCGATGGAGGAGTCGGCGTACTTGTCCTGGATGGCGGCCACCTTGCTGGCGAACGTGTCTGCAATCGTGCTTGTGTGGGAGAGGGAGAATGTTTCATGCGGCTTTCATATGCGACTGTCCGAATCTGATGGTCGATACGCTAAAATTTTTGATGGTGTACGAGATGTTTGTACTTTGCACCGACTCAGGGGCCGATTGCACCAACAATTGTAATGAGTTGTACAAGTTCATAACTCATTGAATATGAATACTGCACATAATGTCTTCAAATTATAGAATAGAAGCGTCTGGAAGAAAGCAAATTTGTGTTAAAGAAAGTTTGGAAACGATTCATAATATTTATAAATATTAAAAAATATATATTAGAAACATCATTTCCTCCTCATATTGTGATGAATTGTAAAATGGATTGTACGTTGGTGCAATCGGCCCCAGCCTGTGGCATGTTGAAAACCACGGCGATGCAACATTGATCGATCGATCGCCTTCGAAGGATCTCTAAATCAGTATTTAATGCGTGCTGTGTATGTGTACAGTACCCGGGACGCTGGTGCCGAGGGCGACGAAGGTGATGGCGCAGACGGAGTCCTTGAGCATGATCCAGCAGCCGAACTGACTGGCCAGATCCCCCACCATCGCGGTCATCAGGCCGATCATGGCGATGGAGCAGCAGAAGCAGGCCCAGCCGCCGAAGTAGTCTGACAGACAATGAGAGGGCTGACGGTCGGACGACAGAGGTTACTACAGCGCAACGCGGGAATACTTTCGGGTGAACTAATGAACCTGATTGAGCGGGCCCTTATATCGCAAGGCAGAAGCATTTGACCGCCACTGCAGTGACGACGAGAAGTTATTTGTGAGACAACGATACGAACAACTCCTCCTTGAATGACACCCGGCGAGCTGCCGTATTCCCTTGGCCTAGAGCATAAACATCCCAGAGGCCATGTGGCGCACCAGTGGGCGGTATGAGGGCGCAGAGGAGTTTCCAGGGCACGGAGACGAAGTGGAGCACGTAGTCGGCCACTGTGGGGCCGCTGGGAGGCTCGTCGTCGTCCCCTTCGCCTGCGGCGCCTCCCTCCGCCCCGCTCTCGCCTCCTGCTTCCTCGCCGCCGCCCTCGTCGTCGTCTGGAGAGTGACGACACGAGGATGTGTTAGGCTTTGCATGAGTGGTTTGTCAGTCAAAAGCTTGTGTACCTCCCCCGCCGACGCTGAGTGCCTCCTTGAACTGTTCCCTCCAGGAGGAGGTGCCCACAACTATGGAGGTGTTGGCCGTCTTCAGCAGACGGTCCACGATACCCTGCGAGAAAGTTACTGCGTATGAAAGGATAACAGAAGCGTGTTGCAGTCACACAAGCTTCGAGGGAAGCCGATTGCATTTCGTTGACCATTGCTGCTTATTACGTTCGTCGCGAAACGCTTGGCTAGTCTGCAAGCCTATGTAGCAAACAACGGCCTACAGATTAGGCCAACAACAAAAGTGGCTACTTGAAAAGGAAGACGTCATACAGTCATGTCGTACCTGGAACTCCTTGCTCTCGCGTATGACGATCTTGACCTTGGGCGCCTCGCCCAGACGGGGCTTGCCCAATTCCGCTATGCGGTCGTCCTCCGTCTGCATCCCAGGAAGAGGGGGCACGGCGCCAGCCTCGCTACCCACGTCGGAGCCGCCGTCTGTCAGGTATGTGCTGAGCTGCTGAGCCATCGTTCCTTCCGCTACGTAGAACTACGCATCCAACAACGTTAAACAAAGAGGCTCATCTTTTGAATAGAGCGAGAAACCTTTAGGCGAGCGAGTAGTACTGAATTCGTGGCAGTATTGTACGTACGGTACGGTACATGGGAATGGCTCGCAGCACCGACACCAGAAGCAACTTTGAACTGTCGCCCCGTCACCGGTTAACTTTGTGAAAAGTTTGATTACACCTATAGCTAAGCAAGCGCATAACAGAGCGGTGAGAGAGTACAGGAGGAAGCGTTTGTGGACGTAAGACACTGTGGCGTTGCGTGTAGGTATGCACATTAGTACGAGGACGTGTTCGAACCTTGTGGCCAGTGAAAATCGAGAGAGACTGCTGAGGGGACAGCTCGAAGTTGAGAAGGATAGCTAGAATGGGACAGAGAAAGGGAGAGAGAGCGAAACCTTCTTCGGTGGAGGTGAAGCCGGTGTCGTCCGTCTTGGTGCCGAACCAGGAGCCCAGTCTGCCCCGGACCTGCCCGATGAAGCTGCCGCTCCGTTCCTCGGGCACTCCCAGACGAGTGTCGGAGGAGGGGCGGGCCAACCCTGCAAGCCGTCCCGTCACCCCGTCCCAGACACGCACGTACATACACCGACCACCCAAGCGATTGGACAATGGAGTGCTGTGCTGTATGTCCCGAAGGTGCGGCCACAGTATACGTTGTGCGCAACATTCTCCGTGTGTTGCCGTGTGGGTTGTGCGCGTGACCCTTTCCCAGAGAAGCGTCCACGGCAGACAGGAGGTCGGCAGTTCGGCGCACACGCCATGCGGACAGAAAACCCCTTTCCCAAACCAGCCAACCAGAGATAGAACCAAGAAGGCAACGAAGCTGTGCGACCAATGAAACACATCTCCCACCTCGACTGTCGAAGGAGGTCATCTGGGCGGCTTTTTTGAGCAGCCGCCGATGGTAGCGTTCCTGCACTTTGGTCATATCTGCAGCAGTGGGTGGGCGGGGTGAGGGTGGAACAACAACATAAAGGGTGGCCCTCAGTCACTACTGACACCACTCAGACTTCAGAACATATATAGTACCACACGTGGGGTGATCAGACAACGGGCGGGTAGGGTAACCCAACATCATTCGAGCATTTGGAGAACGACCAATGAACGAGCGGTTTCAGTCAGGGTGGATTGAATGGGGAATCCCGGATTGTTGCAACAGGTTGAAATAAACGGATTCCGTTCTAACTGCAAAGCTACGGAATACAGGCAAGCCGCTAGAGTTGCCGACGCCAACGTTTCATTGGTTCTCTTTGGCAAATCAACTGCGTAAAACTTTTGCAATTTCGCATTCTTGGTGTCGATGCAAGTGTCCATTAGATAGCATTAAAACATGGCAACCAAATTTAACCAAATTCCAGCGGAATTAACAAACTGCGCGATAAGGTCGGCATCTCTAGCGGTCGAACAGAGGTACGTCGTCGCCACACACACGTTGTCGACATTCTCCGTGACTGCGTCCCTGTTCTGGTCTACTACTGGCAGACAGACGACGGTCTAGAATGTACAAGCGGTGCCCCGCCCTGTAGATTGCAGTACCTCCTTGCTTCTTGGCCCAGATGGGCTCGCCCAACTCGACGAAGAAGTTGTCCTTGCGCTCGTACTCGCCGTGATCGGTGATGCCGATGTCGATGATCTTGCTGAAGACAAGCACGCGCTTCCGCCATCACTCAGTCACCCTCAGATAGTATCAGATCTGCATTCTCTGTAGTTAGACAGCCACAGAAATTTGTTGTAGACTCCTGTGTTCCCAAGAATACGTAGTTTGACCATTTGGACCGAACAGTTGCAGGCTTAGTAGGTGCCATTCTGACACAGAAGCCACTGGTCCAGCCAGCCCAATAGACAGTGATGGGTGTTCTCATTCCCAAGCGTCCACGTACATAGTAGTACCTAGTAGTACATGTCACCCTCTCCCCTCACAAGGTGTCGTCGTTCTCGAAGACGAGCTCGCCGCTCTTCTCCTCGAAGTCCCTCTCTATGTGGGCTGTGCCCTCCAGCGTCTTGAAGGGAACGATGACGCGACCGCGGGCGCCGCTGTGGCGCATCACCTGCAGTACAGGTATTGCGTCAAGGAAGAAGGGGAGATGAGAATACGATGTAGTGTAGCTTTTAGTTGCTACTAGAGTTGCACAGGAATCACCTTGAGGTTCATGATGCCGCAGGACTCGACCACCTCGAAGGTGGGACTGTCGAAGGTGAAGACGCCGGCGTGGTCGTCGTCTGTGAAGTTCACATAGAATGTATTGTACAATATCGAAGATGTGCGGACCCGAAGGAGACTGCAGTGTTCACATTTACAACATTGTGGGTGTGGGTTCATTTCATACCTTATTGTCACTGTTATAGTATGCAAGCCCCGTTACGAAAGTCGCGAAACGTTTCAACTCTGGTATATCTCTGCTTCCAGAGCACCACTTGCTAATCTTCGCGTGTTTAGTCTCCTTTCCGAAGATCAGCGTGAACAAGCTTAGCGGTTACCTAGTTGCAATCGAACCTTTTATAAACAAGTTGATGTTTTATCCAGCTTTCAAGAGCAACACACAAGCTTGGTGATTCAGTGCTTCCCTTCTTAATACCACTTCACAACCCGTACCGAGAATCATGACGGTGGCAGTGGCGGGCATGTCGAGTTCGGCGACGGGTATGCCGCCCAGCTGCTGCGGGTCGATCACCAGGCCGTCCTTCGTCTTCACGCGCAGATTGCTCATGTGGATGTAGAAGTGCTCGTCCTGCAGACGGACAGTGTAGGACAATAGGCGGACTCTGTTGGGTGTCTTGTCCTATTTCTAACTGTCATAAACATCCACAACACCTACAGTACATACAGCCGCACAGTATGTACGCCCATAGATAGAGCTACTGTACGCACGCGTGTAAGTACCTCTTCGAAGACGTCGTCGTCGATGATCTCGATGCCGATGGTCTTGTGCCTGTCCGAGGGCAGGAAGGTCAGCGTCCCCTTCGACTCGTAGTAGTCAGAGCCTGCAACGGACGATGGATCGTACGCTGCTCTCTCGGTTAGTGCACTAGGTGCGGAGGAAATCGCATTGGGTTGTGTTCCCCCATTCACACACAAATTGGTAGTGTGAAACATTTGGCGAGAGATCTTGCGTGTCGTGCACCGCGCTTAATAACGGATCGAGGCTACGGCACTCAGGTAAGTATTCCCCCGGTCACATGAGTCTCATGTAATTGTCTCATGTAATACGTACATTGAGCCGATGGCGAGTTTCAAACGCTTCTCGCTACATACGTAGCAAACTCCGGCGAAGTACCTTATGTCACACTTGTCTTTCTCACACTTACATACTACGAATAACGGTACCCCTTCTCTTCGTCCTTTTACAAATCTGAAGAAACCTTCTACATAGTCCATTCCATCATTACCACAACTGCCACTCACCCGCGTTGGCGGAGCCGTCCTCTGTCCAGTAGTCGACCATGATGGTGAGTCCGGGCGGACCTCCGTCCCTGCTCACCACAGCTTCGAAAGTGCCCACGTTCTCCAGCACCGTGTAGTGGGCCGGCTCGAAGAAGATTCGACACGTGTTCTGTCGCTTCGCCTCCTCCTGCTGCGTCATCAGCTGCGAAAGTGAAGTGGATTGGTTGGCTACCGGGGAAAGAGCAGGAAAACAGGGTTCTTTCCACCTCGATGCTCTTGTGGTGCTCCTTCTCGATCTTGCGCCGCACCAGGTCCCCTCCTCCCACCAGCTTGCGCGTCGCTTGCACTCTGCCAAGTTAGGGAGGACATTTTAAAGATCGTCGACGCATTAGACGCATTGTCCAAACACCTATATCTCAATCGAAACACGCGGAGAGTACCTGTAGAAGGCACGTGATTTGGGTCCTCGGTTGATGAGTTCCATCTCGGCCTGCTGCTGCAGGTGGTCGGGGTCGATGTCGGGATTGTTCCGACGGATCTCCCGCATGATCTCGATGAACTCACGCCGGTGCTGCTCGAAGACCCGGACGGCCGGGTCCACTTCCTCAAACAGAAATGGAGCAGAATAGGAAAAGCATGGAGTGGTTGACAAGTGGGTGGAGTGGAATAAATTGAACCAAATTACATCAAAAAAAAAAAAAGGAAAAAATAAATTAATTTAATTTAATTTAATAAATATTTTTATTTTTTATTATATAATTTTTTATTTATTAAATAAATTAAATTTAATTTAGTTTAATTTAATTGAATTAAATTAAATTAAAATTAAATGTGCTAAGTGGCAAGATGAAATTAGACAGATTGGTGAAATTAAATAAGTTTAGGTACGTATACGAAGGAACCAATAGGCCATTCGATCAAATAGAACTAAGATTGAAACAACTATTCAATCAATTGAATTCAACAAAAGGGTAGACCTAAATGAATTTAACCATTTATAGAGAAAAACACTAATACCGATCCAGTTGATCATCTTTACCATTCAATTAAATTGAATTGAAGAGAGCACATTTAACAAATTAAGATAAAGGTCAAGCACACTAAATTAGCTAAATTCATTAAATTAAAATTAAGATGAAGGACAAAGCCCAAGAACGTAATGCCTTGCAACTACTCCTGCGCTCACGAGGAGAAACCCCTCCAGCCCACCGTTCCGGCCATGTTGCCGACGACGCCGTCGATGGCCTTCATCTCGGCCTCCTCGGCCCCCTCGGCCCTGAGCCCTCCCTTGCCCGTGTGCCGGTACTTCTTGGGAATGAAGCGGCGCTGCAGGAGCTTGCGGTCGGCGATGTAGGCCGTGAGGACGGTCAGGGGGAAGAAGATGAAGGTGGTGACGCCCTCCCAGATCTGGATGACCCCTCTGCTGATGACGGCCAGGATGAGGTAGAGCCAGATGTAGGCGAACAGGGACCAGACGGTCGTCACGAAGAAGACCGTCAGATGGCGTTGGCGGCGCACTTCCGTCGACGGGACGGCCCAGACGCAGATGGCGATGATCATGAAGAGGTTGAAGGCGGCGCTCCCGACGATGGTGTTGGGACCGAGGTCGCCGGACTTGAAGTCGTTGCCGATGATCTACAGAGGGATGGGACAATGACTGAACGTCATGTGTGAATAACGAAACGTCGTACCAGGAATACTAAACAGAAAGCACTGTTACTCGTTATATCTGCGCACTGAAACGTTCTGTTCGTGAACCACTCACTCACAGTCGCCGAAAGTGTTTCTTCTCCGCTCAATGAAGCTTCTTTCGGGTCTACTACAATAAAACTACGAATACAACTGTTCAGAATGGCATGGCGAGCCCACCTCAATGACCGACAGCATAATCTCCGGGGCCGAGGATCCCAAGGCCATGAGTGTCAGATTGGAGACGGTCTCGTTCCAGACCCTGACGGTCAGGGTGATCTTGGAGCCGTCGCCCTTCTTGACGGTGATCTCCCTCTCCTGACTGGTGATGACCTCGATGCTGGACATGAAGCGGTCGCTGGCGATGGAGATCCCCAGGAACATCCAGACGACGGCCAGGAAGTAGATGATGGCCCGGCCGATGCGGTCGAACAGCGACAAGTCTTCGAAGGGCATCCAGAGGGGGAAGATGATGCCGTCCTTGCAGTTGCTGATCAGGTCCTTCTGCGTGCAGTTGGTGCCCGACTCGGCGGCCGGCAGCTGCTGCAGCACGAGCGCCAGCAGGAGCAGAAGCGCCCCGGAGGGCAGCGACCAGGGACGACGGCCCATCATGCGCCTCTGAATCGGCCGGCAGCTACTGTTGCGCAGCCGGACTGAGATTGTCGGTGGATGGGCTAGTATTCGCTGCTGCTACTGAGGGATGGAGGTCCTCTCGCCTCTGCTAGGTGACGGCCAGTGGTAGTCGCATCGTGTTTCTCCTTCCTCTCCTTCTTCACCAGCTGAAGAAGCGACGCCGCCCATCAAATCGTATTCTACCACCGATTCCAAATCCATGACTCCATGGGGACAGCGTGCGAGCGCCCCGCGTGTGTACATGCAAATAGACTCAGCCGACGACGACAACCATTCAGTTACTTAGGCGCGCGGTCTGGGCTTGTTTCAGTGGGGAGAGCTTCTAGGATTACACACAGTCCAGCGCCAGAGACACAAGAAGCCGCTTGGGAGAGGGGACCGGGAAAGCCATTTGAATCTTGGCGCGGGAAAGCTCGCCTACCTTGTAGACGACGACACACCTTTTCCGCCCCGTACGCTAGAAGAATATAGCCCTCGCCGCTTATGCCTCTCTGGAGTCCCGGGGCCTAATCCAGTTTTGCCTCTGTGCGTCGTTGGCCACACACACAAGCTAAAGATACGCGCCGGCGCGACTGCTAGAACTAATCCCCGCCGAAGCACAGAAGCAATGGGGCGCAGGTTTGTAGGTACACACCTCGGTGGTAGTAGCGCGCGGAGTATGAGGATGGTCAGAAGCAGGGGAAGAAGCGGCGGGGCGAGGCGCGCCAAGGACTACCAGCGAAGGAACGAGGCGTTAGCGCGAAAAGAGACACCGCCGCCGGACTGCGCGAGCGGCCGGTCGGCGACCTCTCGAGAACGACGACGACGTCGCCGACGGCCGCTTCCATCTTCTGCTGGGGGGGAGAGAGAGAATTGTGGGAGACAGAGGCTAAAGCAAAAGAACGCATCTTGGATCCATACGAAGTTGTAGATGACCGACACTTACGCACATGTAGGTACTACACGTATCAACATGGGCCCATGGGCTTCGTACGAACGGTAAGGTACTCAGAGGTGACAAAGATATGGTACCTAGGTGGAATGTTTCAAGCTGGTTTGATAGGCTGGTGCGAGAGTGTAGTGAACAGTTGGTGATTCGATTCCTCATCCTTCGCGTCCTTCGCTTGGCTCGATCTTCAGACAGAACGAGAGCGCTAACATCAAGTGTTTTGTAGCAGAGACAAGCAGGTTCTTGCCACTGTTGATATCTAGCCATTACGCTCCTTCTACGCGCAACAGCTGCGTGAAACTGCCGGGGGGGGGGGGGCACTGAAACCGGCTCTCAGCCAGCAGACACTAGTGCCAGTATGCCTACTACAGAGCACCACGTATGTATGTAGCTATGTATTCGCGCGCTCATTCATTCATCAATCGGCCATGCCTAAACCAAGGGGCAGAGAGAGAGAGCGCGCGGACGGGGGGCATAATAACGTCGTTGCTTCCTCGCAGTTGACTACTGGCAGCCGTATATAACAACCGCTTCCCGACCACCGGCAGCTCTCCAGACGCGGAGGAGCCAGAATAGCGGCAGAAGCAGCAGCAGCAAGCATTCTGTGCGCTTGTTTGCCCAGTAAGCGACCCTCCTCCAGGCCAGACAATGGGGGTTCTAGAGTCGACTGCTCTGTCCACCCTCGGCAACAAAAGCGGGGTTCTTTCCTTCCAGTGCCTATTAGACTTGCGCGGCAAAGAGATCGGGACAAACTGATTCCCGAGTCAAAGCACGGAGGAAACAGAGAGCAAGAGAGGCTCTCAAGAGGGAAGAAGCAAGGACCAGATAATCGAAGGCCTCTCTTGGAACTGAAAGGCCCGTTTGTGTCTCTTCTCCCCTCCACAAACATACAGGGGGAGAACAAATCGAGAAGCACTTACCTACCCCCTCTTCCCACATATGTACCACCACGTGTTGTCGCCTACTTTTGCTGTCCCACTTTCGACCGACCGCCAAGTGCGAAGAAAGCGCCTCGGCTAAGTGGAAGCCTTTCTTAGAAGCAGTTTCGAGGGTGCTTTCCACAAACTGGTCTCTTTCTACTCATTCTGACGTAATGGTAGTGGCATTCGATGTCAACCACCTACAAAACATGTATAGTGGTAGGTTAGGTTAGGTAGGTAGTTCAAGGAGTGACTTGGAAGCAAAATGAGTCGAACATCTCTGAACATTGACGCACGATACAAAGATTTTATAAGTTTGTGGGTTACGAATGAAAACTAACAATTCTTTAGCCTCTACCGAATATAGTTCGCTTGAAACCTCCGGCACGACAAACTACTTTCACTAAACAAGTGGCGCAGCCTCGCAAAGCACCACTGAATATGTACATATCCTCAAATACATATACTGCGTAACGGGAGACAAACGACAGAGTTATGTAGGTCGTTGGATGCAGCCAAACTAAGCTTAAAACTAAATCAGCAGTGAGACCGTATTATCAAGAGCAAGAGGTGATTGGCGTGCACTCATTGCGAGAACGACGTTCCAGTCACGGTCGCACGTAGACTGAGTTTCACAACTCGGCCAGCCGGCATCGACACGCCACTCCCCGCCTTTCTGTCATAATCGCGAATAACACGCGACACATCGGCACAGTAATGGGATTGCCACAACCCCCCTTTCAGCGGATATTGCTTTGAGGTTGGGCATTATTATTAGGGAGAGTAGGGGAAGGAGGGCGAGGAGGAGCTCCGACTAAGGTGAAACTGCGCGAAGCTTAATTATACTGCGGCAGGCGACAGAGTGAAACAAGGCCCCGGGCCGTCCTGTCCGTCTGAGCCGGGCGAATCAATCAGAGACCTCTCAGCTTCTAAGTCTAGCTGGCATACACAGGGCGTAGAGATGATTTGTCGTCAATTACAGTGCGACGTTATTGGCGCCTTTGAAAAGAGAAGCCGTGGGATCGAGTGCGCAGCTCAGGTACATATACACGTAGTTCGCGGACGCGCCCGGAAGAAGCTAATGGAACCGCCGCTTCTCGACGCCTTCTTCTCCTGCTTCAACAAACTACTCGGGTCGGAACTCGCGCTCCTTCTCCTCTTCCCTTCCTTGTCGGTTGTTCCCGCGCGCGCAAGAAGAACGCCTGCTCGGGGAGAAGCAAACAGCGCCGGCGGGTGGAAACAAAGCGACGCGCCTGGTCCCCGGCCGTTTCGCCCTCAATCTTGCTGTCGGCGACGACGACGGCGACTCTTGTCGTCGTTCGAGGTAGAAGGGCGCCACTGGGCGCGAAGGGGGGACGGCGGCAGATTCTGCCCCTCGGTGGGAGCGAAAGCAGACGAGAGAACAGCTGCGACGGCGGCGGCCCCCAAAGCCTTTCGGGCCGGCCGAGCGAAGCTCTTGGCGCAAGAAGCGCCCATTACTTTGATTGTACAACCCGACGAACACGAAGGGCCGTCGCGGGCACACAGACACAGACGCGCGGCAGCCGCCATTACCCAAAGAATCGAGAAGCCGGTCGCGCCTCCCCCTGGATCCCAGGTTAGTCGCGTGGATGACCAGGAGGGCGACGACGACGACCGCGAAAGGGCAGCAGACAGGCGCGACACAGTCACCCGAATATTACGAGGTGAGGATGGAGGGTCTGCACCGCGGCTCGCCGCCGAACGGACGTCATAAGGGGAAATGAGAAGGCGCGAGAGCCGCTGGAAGCCTAGCTCCCTCCCTCTTGCTTCGGCTTTCAGCCTGCCCCCCCCCCCCCGCTCTCGCAATGGAGCGCCCTTCCACTCTCCAAAAGATGAATAGAGCGCAAACACCGGGCGCGACCACCGCCGCGGGCACGACGACGACGACGACGATGGTGTCGCGCCGACGACGACGCTGGAAGAAGCGCCCCGAGGAGGACCAGTTAGTTAGAAGAGCCCCCCCCCCCCCCCCCCCCTTCCCTCTCCCAATGCTTAGGCTTTCCAGACCAGAGAAAGAGAGTGTATAAGCGCCTGGAGATATTACGGGCGAGCCAGAAGCAAAGAGGAGGAAGGCGGCGGCGCCTCCTCCTTCGCCTTCCTTCGTGCGCTGGGGCGGAAGGAAGGGAAGACTAAAAGACTGCAACTGTCAGTTGGGTAATACACGGCGAGGCCTTCCTCTTCCTCCGCCCCAATAGGGGAACGGCGACTAACGGACTGGCAACGCTGCCATTGGCCCTGCGATCTTTATAGGCGCCAAGCAAGCACCACTATCTCACGTGCGACCACCACACGAGTTTGAGGATTAATAGGCCCTCGGAAGCTGGAGGAGGCGTAGCCTTGGCCAAACGTTTCGTCGTGTCTTGATAAGGAAAGGCACTGCTCCAGTAGTCGTTCGATAGTTGAAAGTTGGCCTATGCACAATCGGAAATGAAAGGCCAGTCGAAGGAGAGGAGGAGTACAAATACCGCACGCATGCTGCTGATGGCGCGCGCCTGCCAATTCGTTCGCGCACAGCCGTTTCTCTGTCACTCTTTGTTATCGCGAAAGCAATCGCCCGTTCTTCACACGGTTCTACAAAAGGAGTAGCGATGGGCCGCCGCGCCGCACATCAATTGGCTGTCACAGTCGGCAAGTGACTGCTGTCCGAACCGAGACGAGACAGCGCATGTTGGACAAGAAGGGGTACATATATGTACATGCTGTCTTGCTCAAGGCTCGGCGCCGTCTGTCGATTGTAGTAAGTAGTGACTAAACTAGCATTCACTGCGAAGTGCAAACGCTACCCATTCGAGTCGCTGGAAACGGATGGCTGTGAGGGAAGCCAGTACACTAAATTTTATCAGCGCGGCCGCCACTATCATAGCCATCGCGAAACATTTTGACGCGGTATCAACATGTGTTATTTGGGTGCAAGTTGGAATCCGGGTCGAGGAAAGTGGTTCTCCAACTTTCTATCTTGTCGCATTCTCATCATGGGAGGTCGGATCTATATCGCCGATAGGCCGATTGGCAGACCAAAATCAAGGTGATGTGGATGTCGCGGGGATTTGGGAGGGAGACCAGCACCCACATGCCTCGAACCGGAATAGGACTATAGCTGGCGGATGAAAGATTCTTTGAAGGAAGGGAGAACACACTGGAGCCAAGCATGATCCTAGACGAGAACGAAGACGCGCCAACTCAGCTGGACGGCGCCACCTTCCCCGAATCTCAGTCTGTCCAAGGCAGCAGCAGTGGTGGCAGCGACGGAGTGCGCCAGCGGCACCCCTCGAAAGTGCAACAAAGGTCGCGCCACGCCACCTGGGCTCGCTCCAGGCACACTTCAACTTCGATGGACAACGCTGGAGCTGGCGATCCATCTGAACCTTCCAAAGCGTCGCCGAAGAAAGCTGGCGCCGCGAACTCCGGCCTGCTCTCCTTCCTGTTGGCCGAGCTCTGTCGGGGCTACGACATCCACCGGGACAGCGCCCGTTACACGGAGAAGCGGCGGAAGGTGTACGCCTTCCTGATGATACCCAAGGAGCTGGAGCGCTTCCTCGTCTTCGGCTTCCTCCAGTGCCTGGACGCCTTCCTCTACTACTTCACCCTGCTCCCGCTGAGGTTCCTGCTGGCGCTGGGCAGACTGCTCTTGGTCCCCTTTGGTGGAAGGGCCCTGGACTGCTCGGAGGTGGGGAATATGCAATATACACAATATAGTAATATGCAATTTCATCGTGGTAGCTCACTCAGCGACCCTGAATTGCGCAGAATTTTGTGGTAGAGTGGCTATGTGGAGCAGTGGTGCAATGTCTGAGCATGGACGCCGTCGACGCTGTATCGGTGACGCAGTTTCTTCTCATATGCATCTAGACGTCACTGAAACATTTTCCTGTGTCTAATTGATTGCGGGGGGCGTCTAATTGATTGCGGATTGCGGGGGGCACATCTAATTGGGGGGGGGGGGGGGGCGCAATCCAGAGTGCCGAAAACTGAGTTCCAAAGTTGCTCGAAGACGGTACAAATCGCTCAAAAAGTGCCAAAAACTTTTTGTTTCGATCCCCAACCAATCGCGCTTTTGAGACTCGTGTGTTGCGTCTGATCTAAAGTCAGAGAGCAGAGAGCAACATTCATCCAATGCGCCGCCTGGCGACTTCAGGTGTGCGACCTGCTGAAGATGTCGATTCTGATCGCGGCCAGTCTGGTGCTTCAGAGGGCCGACACTTCATTCATGTACCACCTGGTGAGGGGGCAGACGGTCATCAAGCTCTACATCTTCTACAACATGCTGGAGGTGGGTTTGTGTTGTTTTCTTTGTTTGTTAAAGTGTCACGATCTCGCATTGCAAAAGTAGCGAAGCATGCGAAACTTGGAGTTATCCTGAAACGCCGAATCTGAGATGCCTGAGATGGGCTGCTGGTTGTCGTCAGCAGATCAGGAGTATGGTCTTGTAGGAGTACATGGAATAATGTCGACGTACTACCACTTGAAGTGTTTCAAGCGGACGTTTCAGGCGCGCGAAACGAGGCCTGGCTCATTACTGCTTCTCCAGACGTACCTAATTCATTGTAATTGTTGTTTTAGTCCACGAGGTTCAATGCTGAAATGAAATTTCAATTCGCTCACAGGTGGCCGACAAACTGTTCAGCAGCTTCGGTCAGGACATATTGGACGCGCTGTTTTGGACGGCCACCGAACCCAAGAGCTCCCGCAAATACTTCCCCAGCATTGGAACCACTGCGCACTTGGGACTGGCTGTGATCTACGTGCTCATTCACACGCTTCTGGTCTTGTTTCAGGTGAGGGTTGGAGCGCTGTTTGGACTCTATGGGAAGAAGGTATTGCCAGTGGCACTGCAGTGGCCCGGTCACAGTTTGAAACTTACACGACTCGAGATGTTCGAGCGCAAGCACTGATGCTTGTCCTCTGAAATAAGCAATGTAGTGTAAGTGACGTGGATATTTGCTACATGTATCTGATGAGAGTAGCAATGTGACATCGGCTGCAGAGGTCTTAGTAGGCCAGTGCCTCATCGGTCTTCCATCGTTTCGTCACCATTTGCTTGGTTGGCGGTTGTTATCATCTATCGTCCTTGTTGTTGTTGCCTGTAGGTACACCTTTCACGTTTGTTGTTTGTGCGCGCCTGGCCATCGGGTCAGGTTACATTTGTCAGTCGTTCGTTGTCTGTTGTTGTTGTCTGTTTGTACACCTTACGCATTCGTAGTTCTGTCTTCTGTGTGCGTGTGCCAACTGGGATATCCAGCATTTCTGCAAGCTCGCAAAAGTGAAATGTAAAGGGGGATAAATATTTGCAGCTTTTAAATGGCACGTCCAGCTTTTAATTGGCATCTTGCGCTTTTAATTTCTGGCGGCCGCGAAACGCAGCGATGCGCTTTTAATTTGGCCGGAAGCGCTTTTAAAATGGCAGAATGCGCTTTTAAATGGCAACTGGCGCTTTTAATTCCGTGGAAGCTGCGGAGCCGTGCCGATGGTCAACCAAAAGGCAGACGGTGGGGATAAAAGCGAGCGCACTGAATGAATAACTTTCTCGTTGCATTCTGTGTGCATTCACGTAACTTGGATGTCCAACATTCGCATTGCTTGATTGAACGCATTGCTATCCCTTGACAACGTATATTCGTTTGAATTCAGGCTATGCTTAGGCTCGCCCTGCGCCCACAGTCCACAAGAGTCAGTCGGCGTCGCAGTCTGGCGGGTCGAAGCTTAGGCTTAACGCGACCGGTGACCGACTTCAGGTCGCGCGGAGCGCGCCCTGAAGTTGGTGGTCGCGCTAAGCCTCAGTTTTCGACCCGCCAGGCGCGACGTCGACCGAGTTTTAGTGCAAACTGTAAGTGGAATAAACACTCCTCCATATAATTCACCTCCTGCTTAGGCCGGCTGAGCCCCTTCCCTGCTTTGCCCTGTCGCGCAAACAGCGATGCATGACCATTGCTGCGTGCCATGAATACGCTCCTCCACCGCGTCAAGTACAGTGGAATACTGCCGGAGGAATTAAAAGCGCCTCCTGCCATTTTAAAAGCGCCTCCTGCCATTTTAAAAGCGCCTCCTGCCATTTCCGAAGAGCGGCAAGCAAAAGCTGTCGTAGCAAATTAAAAGCGCTAGTTGCCATTTAAAAGCGCTTCGTGACTTTATTAAAAGCGCAAAGCGATTTATTAAAAGCGCCCAAAATCCCCACCCAATGTAAAGGGGGTGACTGCGCCACCCTTTGCACCGCCTGTTCTTCTGCGGGTTGCTTTGTTTGTTCTTTTGCGAACGCAACCTCGAATTCACCTATTTATACTCGCGGTTCGTGAAACGGGTCGCTTTGTAAACTGCGTCCATCTTTGGTTCCGTCAAAGGCGCATATGGTATGTAAATTTTGCTTGTTACATAGCCCGTGTGTTGATTCGTGTTTTGTCTACATATGCGTGATTGCCATTTCAAGCCCATATTCTGGGATGTGTGACAAACAAGACAAGCAGACAGACAAGCGTCGCCACAATTCGTCTGTAGCTTGCGCGTACAGACGTACTCAAGTGACATAGATTTCTGAACACCTCTTTAAAATAAACCACCAAATTTGACGGAATAAAGCGCAGCGCAAGTATATCTCTAGAACGGCACACGCAAAGACCCGCAGATTTACCCGTTGTTATGTGTACAAAGCAACGAACCGAACGAAAATTGAGCGAACGCAACGGAAAACCAATTTCGACACCCAAACTGATGATCACAGCGCGTGAACACGTTTGAAAGACAACCGCCCTACGACCTACAGTAACCCGAACTTGGAACCATGTTATTCACGCGTGTCGGCGAGCGTCAAAAACTGCTTGGATAGCGAATTTGAGCGTTGCACAAGTATTCTGGCTGGCCACCTAAAATTGGCGGATAGAGGATTTGCGAATTGGGGGGGGGGGGGGGGGGAGGAACTTTTGAGGCCACAGAAGGAATCAAGATGCTACAAAGCTGCATCCGTTTTTTTGCGCCACAGGGGGGATGGGGGGGGGGGCGGCTGCACAAATGCCCCCCCCCCCCCTGAATCCGTTACTGGCTCCAACCCGCAACTTTTCATGATTCATTTTATTTATGAAACATCCACTATACAGTATTTTACGCAATTTCTCACGCGCGCCAACAATCACTACGACTATTCCCGTCGTCGTCGCAATTGTCGATATTCGATGTCGAATCGGGCGCTATCTCGGTACTGATTACGAATCGACTGGGGGGCGCGTCGCCCAAAAATTCCGGCGTGTCGAAGCGAACCGACGAGAGCGAGTGCTGAATAAAATACAGGGTGGCCATAGGTGCGATTGGGGGGGGGGGGGGGGGGGGGGGGTCCCCCCCGGCCGGAGATCTCCCCCCCCCCCCCCCATACCTGTAACGCGCCCCCTCGGGGGGGGGGGGGGGGGGCGGGGGTAATCCGGATTTTGGGGGGGGGGGGGTTTCCAAAACCGAGGAGGTGGGGGGGTCAAATGACCTAACAATTTGGCAAAAAAGTAAGGAAATTTTGCAAAAATAGGGTAAAAAGTGGCAAAAATCGCTTAATTTTGATGGAAAACAGCCTATGCATATATAGCGCCGCAGGCGAAAATTTGGCCATATTTAAGCGCCGCAGGCGAAAATTTTCGCAATTTTTGGGAGGGGGTCTTTCAGGCTGGGTAGGGGGGGGGTCGGGGGGGGGGGGGGGGGGGGGAGATCTCCGGCCAGGGGGGGGGGGGGGGGTCCCCCTCCCCCCCCCCCCCCCCAGCGTTACAGGTATTCCCCCCCCCCTGCCCAGCCTGAAAGACCCCCCTCCCCAAAATTGCAAAAATTTTCGCCTGCGACGCTTTAAAAATATGGCCAGATTTCTCCCCGAGGGGGCGCGTTACAGGTATGAATACAGGGTGGCATAGAAATCCAAAATCAATAAAATTCATATAACGGGCGGGAGAGGTGGACTGGCGTGAAATCAAATTTGAAAGGAAGATACCATGGGGGTGTTCATTCTAAACACACACACGTGTAATAATTTGGGGGGGGGGGGGGTAACACACCTGCGGGGGGCCTCCCACCGCCCACCCCCCCCCCGCAATGCGACGGCGCTATTTTTGGGCAATTTTGAGTCACTGTACTCGAGTACTCGTACTTTTTAAGAGTTAAAAAGTTACTCGCGGCAACACTGAACGGAACCTGAAAATAAAGTTCCTCCAACATTTCTAAAAAAATTCCTTCAAGGTTTCTGTGGGAAAAATCTTGCGCAGGTTTTTGTTTAACGCATGTCTATTTCCTCCAAGGTATAACGGTAACTCTAAAACGGGTGCGTTACGGCCAGAACTGGCCGTAACGGCGATTAATGGGATATCCGTACAAGTGTCAAGTTGGTCGATGTCTCCGAGGCAGTGTGTCCAATAGTTCCGGCGGAACAATGTTCCGGAACAAAGTTCCGGCTAAATTGTTAACAAAATAAGAACAATTAGCATTGTTCCACGATTTTCTGGAACAAGAACAAAACAAGAACAATGGGGCTGACGCTTGGAACAATTTGATCATATTGTTCTTAAAATTGTTTCTTGATTGTTCCTTTGAAATGTGCTGTGTAGCAAAATGACGCACTCAGAACACAA
>JASAMZ010007648.1:0-10320 GCA_030248115.1 Linhomoeus sp. GSCO2_2 | reverse complement strand
ATATTCCTCTGGTGAAGCAGATGCGGCACCAGTATTGATTGAAACTGAACTGAAACTCATATTCATTGAAAGAATACTTCCTCACCAATTTCCAGAAAGCCACGACGATCTCCTCCTGCGCGCCATCAGCACCGGCTATCGTTGGGGCAAGCGTCGGTCCAGTGGGGGCATAGCTGACGAGTGCTGCACCAAAAGCTGCTCCTACGACCAACTCAAGCAGTACTGCTGCTTCCGGACGCCTGGAGGGGACAGCTCAGCGGCAGATTGCGATTGTGATAAGATTAGCTACCATTCTGACGATGCGGCGGCGCACGTGACACGAAGGCGACACGAATCTGGCACACCTCTCCACACGTACCTTGTGCTATCGCTCCTTCTACTCCCCTTCCTCTTACGGAGGACACGGTTGAGCTGAGAACGCTCTGCAATTGCCCACTTGCATCTTCCTTGTTTCACCGCGCGTAGAGGAGTTTGAAACTTGCAGAGTAGAGTGCCAACGACGACCCGAGAGGATTCAGCGCGTTTCGCACTCCTTCAAATTTTATTTTTACAACACCGCAACACAATCTCGCGATGTAAATGCTGAGTCATCACATATCGTACATCTCACATGCATCACGGAACGATAGTTGCCCATGATGGAGCGACCATGGTATTGCATGTCACGCGCGCCCGCGTTGGCTTGTGGGTAGTAACGTCGGGGTGGCGTGACCGTCCAGTTCAAATTCAAATGGATTACGGTAACCGATGACAGTTCAAATGACAGTTTGCGCGCGCGAAAGTGTGAGCAATCTACGAAAAGATTAAATATGGACGGACCAATGAGCGGAAACTTTGATTACCTCCCGCGGGCGAAGCTCTTGAATGCGCCGCTCGGCGTCTTTGGCTATCCCTTCGATCATTGTATGTTTCTTCACTTTGGAGTGTTTTGTTTCGAAAAGTCGGAAATTTCGGGTAATATGCTGT
This sequence comes from Linhomoeus sp. GSCO2_2, assembly GCA_030248115.1. NCBI lineage: Eukaryota > Metazoa > Nematoda > Chromadorea > Monhysterida > Linhomoeidae > Linhomoeus > Linhomoeus sp. GSCO2_2. The sequence goes on along the minus strand of JASAMZ010007648.1, from coordinate 9,354 downwards.
GTGTGCTCTACAGAACTGCGTATCGGCACCCGTTGCTGCAGCCCACAGCCAGGCGAGAAGACGACTTGTACAAGCGCCAAGTCGGCCGAGACGCAGAGCCAACCACCATAGATGGACACGCTTTCCAGCAGGTAAGGGTTGGCGCATCCCGAGCCCAGGTGCGAAATGTGCTTTCGAACAAATTCAGTTCTATGCGTTTGCAAGTGGATGTAGTACTCTGGGCAGTAGCTATGTGACTGGCCTCGAAACGCCTTCCTACTATGTAACTGCCCCTAGGAATTCTAGTGGGAAGGCTCTCTAAGGGCCAAATCGAAGAGCCGAGGAGCAAATGAAACGAAAATTGCTCGAAGACCCACATGTACCTTCGACATGCCCTGCTCCAGGATAGAACATTCACGTCCTGAAAAGGTGAAATGGCAACAACCAACCAAATAAATTTGGTTGCTCCACTGGTCCTCAGGGGCGTAGCCAGGATTGGCACAGGGAGGCGCAAAAAAATTTAGGGGGGACAAAAACTATTTTGCTGTTTGGTACTAATTCCGTATATTTAGCGCCGCAGGCGAAAATTTCGCTATTTTTTCGCTCGGCCTCAGCAGAGCGAACCCCATCAAGAGCTCAGCGTCCGTGCGTGCGTGCGTACGTACGTACGTACGTACGTACGTACGTCACGCTCGCTTCGGGCTTAATAACTCGCTCGTCCGACGTAGCAGGGTGGAGTTAGAGACATCGTCGAGTAGCCTGCGGACCCCTCTAGCCACCTGAGTGGTCGAAACCAAAATACGTTTTCAAAATCGCGCGCTACAGTATCCCAAAGTAGGGTCCATTTTAAGACAAAAGTTGACCGAACCTAGTCAAATCGCATATCAAAATGAAGCGCTCGAGCTCCTGAGCAAGAATCCGACAACAAAAAGTTTCAAAAGTTTAAATAGAGCGCTACAGTATCCAAAACGCGTCAGAAAACTGGAAAACGACACCCTTGCTTCGGGCTTAATCTCAGCTTGTCCGACGTCGCTGAGTTTAGTCCGACACATCGACGGGTATCCCTCGGACTCCTCTCGTGAACTGTGACGTCGACATAATAACAAGTTTTAAAAATTGCGCGCTACAGTATCCCAAAGTAAGGTTCGCGAAAAGTCAAAACTTCATCGAACCTAGTCGAATCGCATATCAAAGTGAAGCGCTCGAGCTCCTGAGCACGAATCTGACAACAAAAAGTTTCGAAAGTTTAACTAGAGAGCTACAGTATCCAAAACACGTCGAAAACAGGAAACGACACGCTTGCTTCGGGCTTAGTAACTCTCTTGTGTGACGTCGCTGAGTTGAGTTCGACACATCGACGAGTAGCCCTCGGACTTCTCTCGCGAACTGTGACGTCGACATAATAGCAAGTTTTAACAAGGGAAACGTGCAGGAGACCCTGCAGTGAAGCACTCCGACCAGAACGGGAGAAAGCAGACCGCCACTCACTTATCATGAGAAATAAGGCCAATTTGCGCCCAAAGATTCTCCACAAATTCCGCCGCGCGCGCCGTTTTCGTATTCCCTCCACCTACAAGGACCGGCGCGCAGCAGAACTCCACCGAAATCCTGTAGACCAGGCCGAATTGAGCCAAAGTGCGCCATTTCGCTTCGACTGAACAAGTAGCCGGCAGCTAAGATTCGGGGCTGCGCCAATCGCAGGCTCGCCTTGCCATTTTCGACGGGATAATAGACAATTCATGCGCAATTGCTCACTTTACCACGCCGCCTTTCCACACTGCGTTGTCCTTCAATTCAGAAGTTTGAATGCGCGCGCAAGTTTAAGTTGCAAATAGTTTGAGGAGAGTACAGTAAAAGTTGCATTCTAATTTGAATTTCGGCGTTAGGAAAGTGGCTGTTTGATGGCAAAATCGACACAAAATGGAGAAACCAATAGCGAATTCGCGTTCCTCGCCGCGAAATACCCTAGAATCGACACTTCAACCGTACAATTACCACACTTTCAGTTTCGTCAGTCGAATTTCGGCCAAAACTCGCGAATCTTGATCCGAAACGCCAAAATAACGCCATATTCGGCATCAGCGACCTTGAAAGCACCGGGATCGACTCCAACATTGATTTTGACCGCTCGGGTGGAAATTCGAATTTTGGACGCGGCCGGGGTACGGTAGCCGAAAAAATATTTTTTAAAATCGATTCCGGATCAGTTTTCAATGGGGAATCGCGTGGTGCAGTCCATTTGGCCATAAATCGTCGCAATCGGGCGCTAAAACGGCCGAAAGTCAAAAATTGGAATTTTCGACCCCCGACGGAGACCCGTTGTGACAGCAGAACTCAAGATTTCCTCGGCGGATTTCGGCGATTGTGGTCTTAAACGAAATAGAAAATGATAATCTTGCCGATTTGAGATAGCTGGCCCGATCCAACAACTTGATTTACCAGGATTTTTTAAAAGCAAATTTTTGTTCACAAAACCATTTTCGGCTACCGTAACCCGAGAACGCGTCGACGGTGTTTTTTGGGGTCTTGTCCCCTTTTGTCTCGTCGAGGACTACAAGATATCCAAAGGGCATCAAAATCTGCCCCATATTCCAGAAAGCTAACGGGCTGATGAACGCCCTCCCTAGTAAGTAAATTTTCAAATTTTTGAATTTTTCTCGAAATTTTCCCACTACGCGAAAAAAAAAAATGAAGGTCCGTCCACACCTACTATCCCTCGAAGCCGCATCAACAAAAAAAACCCCGTTTGCTTTATCTCAAATCGGCAAGATTATCATTTTCTCTTTCGTTTAAGACCACAATCGCCGAAATCCGCCGAGGAAATCTTGAGTTCTGCTGTCACAACGGGTCTCCGTCGGGGGTCGAAAATTCCAATTTTTCACTTTCGGCCGTTTTAGCGCCCGATTGCGACGATTTATGGCCAAATGGACTGCACCACGCGATTCCCCATTGAAAACTGATCCGGAATCGATTTTAAAAAATATTTTTTCGGCGACCCAACCCCGGCCGCGTCCAAAATTCGAATTTCCACCCGAGCGGTCAAAATCAATGTTGGAGTCGATCCCGGTGCTTTCAAGGTCGCTGATGCCGAATATGGCGTTATTTTGGCGTTTCGGATCAAGATTCGCGAGTTTTGGCCGAAATTCGACTGACGAAACTGAAAGTGTGGTAATTGTACGGTTGAAGTGTCGATTCTAGGGTATTTCGCGGCGAGGAACGCGAATTCGCTATTGGTTTCTCCATTTTGTGTCGATTTTGCCATCAAACAGCCACTTTCCTAACGCCGAAATTCAAATTAGAATGCAACTTTTACTGTACTCTCCTCAAACTATTTGCAACTTAAACTTGCGCGCGCATTCAAACTTCTGAATTGAAGGACAACGCAGTGTGGAAAGGCGGCGTGGTAAAGTGAGCAATTGCGCATGAATTGTCTATTATCCCGTCGAAAATGGCAAGGCGAGTCTGCGATTGGCGCAGCCCCGAATCTTAGCTGCCGGCTACTTGTTGAGTCGAAGCGAAATGGCGCACTTTGGGCTCAATTCGGCCTGGTCTACAGGATTTCGGTGGGGTTCTGCTGCGCGCCGGTCCTTGTAGGTGGAGGGAATCGCGCGCCGGCGGAATTTGTGGAGAATCTTTGGGCGGAAATCGGCCTTATTTCTCATGATAAGTGAGTGGCGGTCTGCTTTCTCCCGTTCTGGTCGGAGTGCTTCACTGCAGGGTCTCCTGCACGTTTCCCTTGTTAAAACTTGCTATTATGTCGACGTCACAGTTCGCGAGAGAAGTCCGAGGGCTACTCGTCGATGTGTCGAACTCAACTCAGCGACGTCACACAAGAGAGTTACTAAGCCCGAAGCAAGCGTGTCGTTTCCTGTTTTCGACGTGTTTTGGATACTGTAGCTCTCTAGTTAAACTTTCGAAACTTTTTGTTGTCAGATTCGTGCTCAGGAGCTCGAGCGCTTCACTTTGATATGCGATTCGACTAGGTTCGATGAAGTTTTGACTTTTCGCGAACCTTGCTTTGGGATACTGTAGCGCGCAATTTTTAAAACTTGTTATAATGTCGACGTCACAGTTCACGAGAGGAGTCCGAGGGCTACCCGTCGATGTGTCGGACTAAACTCAGCGACGTCGGACAAGCGAGTTATTAAGCCCGAAGCAAGGGTGTCGTTTCCAGTTTTCTGACGCGTTTTGGATACTGTAGCGCTCTATTTAAACTTTTGAAACTTTTTGTTGTCGGATTCTTGCTCAGGAGCTCGAGCGCTTCATTTTGATATGCGATTTGACTAGGTTCGGTCAACTTTTGTCTTAAAATGGACCCTACTTTGGGATACTGTAGCGCGCGATTTTGAAAACTTATTTTGGTTTCGACCACTCAGATGGCTAGAGGGGTCCGCAGGCTACTCGACGATGTCCCAAACTCCACCCTACGACGTCGGACGAGCGAGTTATTAAGCCCGAAGCGAGCGTGACGTACGTACGTACGTACGTACGTACGTACGCACGCACGCACGGACGCTGAGCTCTTGATGGGGTTCGCTCGGCTGAGGCCGAGCGAAAAAATAGCGAAATTTTCGCCTGCGGCGCTAAATATACGGAATTAGTACCAAACAGCAAAATAGTTTTTGTCCCCCCTAAAATTTTTTTGCGCCTCCCTGTTGCCAATCCTGGCTACGCCCCTGAGGACCAGTGGAGCAACCAAATTTATTGGTTGGTTGTTGCCATTTCACCTTTTCAGGACGTGAATGTTATCCTGGAGCAGGGCATGTCGAAGGTACATGTGGGTCTTCGAGCAATTTTCGTTTCATTTGCTCCTCGGCTCTTCGATTTGGCCCTTAGAGAGCCTTCCCACTAGAATTCCTAGGGGCAGTTACATAGTAGGAAGGCGTTTCGAGGCCAGTCACATAGCTACTGCCCAGAGTACTACATCCACTTGCAAACGCATAGAACTGAATTTGTTCGAAAGCACATTTCGCACCTGGGCTCGGGATGCGCCAACCCTTACCTGCTGGAAAGCGTGTCCATCTATGGTGGTTGGCTCTGCGTCTCGGCCGACTTGGCGCTTGTACAAGTCGTCTTCTCGCCTGGCTGTGGGCTGCAGCAACGGGTGCCGATACGCAGTTCTGTAGAGCACACACAGCATATTACCCGAAATTTCCGACTTTTCGAAACAAAACACTCCAAAGTGAAGAAACATAGAATGATCGAAGGGATAGCCAAAGAACGCCGAGCGGCGTCGACTTCGCCGCGGGAGGTAATCAAAGTTTCCGCTCATTGGTCCGTCCATATTTCATCTTTTCGTAGATTGCTCACACTTCGCGCGCGCAAACTGTCATTTGAACTGTCATCGGTTACCGTAATCCATTTGAATTTGAACTGGACGGTCACGCCACCCCGACGTTACTACCCACAAGCCAACGCGGGCGCGCGTGACATGCAATACCATGGTCGCTCCATCATGGGCAACTATCGTTCCGTGATGCATGTGAGATGTACGATATGTGATGACTCGGCATTTACATCGCGAGATTGTGTTGCGGTGTCTCGAAATCGAAATTTGAAGGAGTGCGAAACGCGCTGAATCCTCTCGGGTCGTCGTTGGCACTCTACTCTGCAAGTTTCAACTCCTCTACGCGCGGTGAAACAAGGAAGATGCAAGTGGGCAATTGCAGACGTTCTATTCAGCTCAACCGTGTTCTCCTTTCCGTAAGAGGAAGGGGGAGTAGAAGGAGCGATAGCACAAGGTACGTGTGGAGAGGTGTGCCAGATTCGTGTCGCCTTCGTGTGCGCGTGCGCCGCCGCATCGTCAGAATGGCTAGGCCAAGGGTCGCTAATCTTATCACAATCGCAATCTGCACTCAAGCTATTCCCCCTCCAGGCGTCCGGAAGCAGCAGTACTGCTTGAGTTGGTCGTAGGAGCAGCTTTTGGTGCAGCACTCGTCAGCTATGCCCCTCCCACTGGACCGACGCTTGCCCCAACGATAGCCGGTGCTAATGGCGCGCAGATAGTCGTGGCTTTCTGGAAATTGGTGAGGAAGTATTCTTTCAATCAATATGAGTTTCAGTTCAGTTTCAATCAATACTGGTGCCGCATCTGCTGCACCAGAGGAATATCGTTTAATATACTTTCACAAATGTTCACACCTTGACCATTTTTAGGCACTTTTGCGTTTAATACAACTTTTGTTTTGAATGGCGTGGCGTTGCCTGCTTTCACCAAAGAGGCATTTGTATTGTTGCTTGGGGTTGACTGGTTTCGTAGCATTGTTCCATATTCTATAGTTAATTTTACCATGTCTGGTTGTCTTGGTTACATCATACTCACCACACCAGTTATCTAACTACCTGTTCAATTTGGCGCTGTGATTGTGATAATGTTGTCAATGTTTTATCCTACCAGGTACACTCTACGTTGCATCCAATTCTATCGTCCATTTTAATGCAATTTAATGGCTCACTTTTCGCCAGTCGCAGCGGTCGTCCCATGGCGCACAATTGGCCTTTGCAGATCATTGTGACGGCTTGCACCAACCTGAAAAGATGATGTACTGCGGCATCAACGTGCAGTGTACCTTGTGTCCCTAAATTCAGTCCAGCCCCCAGCAAGGTGTAGAAAACTTTGCGAAGTGAAACTTCCACAGATTAAAGGCCACTGTCTTGGCGCATCTGATACCAAATTTCGGCGCCCTTCACCCCCACCCCCTCATTCGGGAATTTTTGCGCAAATCGCAAGTCTTCTTTAAATTGGTACAAGTCGCATCAAATTAACTCCAGTGTAGCGAAAGTTGTAGCTGACAGAAATCAGCGAGTCTTGAGAAATTGACCAATTTAGAGTTTTGCGCCAGAAATCCTGCGTGAAGGGGTGTAGGACGCTGAAATTTAATATCAGATGTACCAAACCATTGGCCTTTAATCTGCGTAAGTTTCACTGCTTAAGGTTATCTACAGCTTGCTGGGGATGGGCGGGGGCCTGGATTCATGGGTTACTCGGTAGTCATTCTCAACATGTACGGTACCGGAATCTTCCGCTTAAACGCCGCCTCCCTACGCCAACTTCAGGCTCACGAAGCGCATTGCAGGAGGAGCGCTAAAAGCGGAAAACTCCGGCACAACAGTCGACGATCGTACAACCAAGACAACGAAAGTGCACAGATGCCCTGAATTGAGATTATCACAACATATTTTCGCAATCTGACGTAAAGACTACCTATATGTGTCTTCGAACGCACCTCCTACCGCATAGGCGAGCCTTGGCCTCGCTTGTGTGGGAGCCTAGGTATGCTGTAACGAGACACAAAGCTAGAAGCCAGGCAATCGGCGGTCCGCCGCTGCAACGAGAGTTTTTGGCGTGCGAATGAAAAGAATCGTTTTAATGTATAGGTAGATTAAGTAATACAAGAATACGTCGCGTAAAGTCTATTAAAATAGGATAGAGCAGAATATCTTAGAATTGTGAGAAAATTGAGCTAATAAACTTAAAAGCAGTGTTGTGAATTAGAGCAAAGACATCAGTTTGATTTGAACAGAATAAAGATAGCAAACGACCAATGTAGAGCATATCACACTATTTTCCCTTAATTTTGCAGCACCTAGAAGTTTCAAGTAGGTTGTTGTACACCAACAGCACAATATCAATTTATGAAGAGCGAAATATCAAATGAAATGCAATTAACTGAGCAAAGAAATTGAAAGCAGTATTGCGAAATGTGAATCAAAACAAACTCAAAGTACATGTAACAGAAAATATTATCCCTATTCTACGAACCGTTTGCATTTCGGAGCTCCAAGCTGTGCCATCTTTTGCACTTCCTGCGTAGAATGGCTGAAAACAAGACTTCTAACAAGGCGGCGACGTCTGCAGCAGTCTTCCTATCTTGCGTGCGTACGTACGTACGTACATATCTGTTCTGGGAGTTAATTGCCCAACCCATAGACAGGTCAAACCGTAACATGAGACAAACACGCGTGAGTAATCCGAGATGTAGTGCGGCCAAATCCGGCCGCCCGCGCGCCGGGGGGAAATTCGACGCTAAGAAACGGGCGATTTTGCGCTAATTACACAGAAGGAAGTCTTGACATTTGGCGGATCCGGCGTGCGTCATAGACTAAGCACTAGAGCGGGCGGAAAACAGGTAGTACGTTCGTTGTCAAAGTTCGGCAGTTCGCACATCACCACAACTTTAAAAAAGTGTGCAGAAGCCAGAAACACTCTAATATTAAATACCGAACTACAAACTTTGATTAAACTAAATCATACCGAGCACTGCCTGTATTCAAATTGCATGTTGATAAATTGTCAAAACTATTTTTTTATCTTGTAAGATTATTAGATCAGGCTCTAAGAAAGGGAGTAACGGAAGTCCCGTGCCTACCTACCTAAGTAGGTATACATTATTTGCCACTGCACTTGTCTGCTATTGACACACGTCACAGCTCACTCACAACCATTGATATAAGCGAGTTTTGGCCCTGTAACGGTGCAACCTCAACAGATTTAGGCTCAATGCCTGAAAAGTCCCAACGCTCTCACTAAGAGTTTAATGGTAGCCAACACCAACGCAAAACCCAGTTTGCAGCAAAAGTTGTTTGCCAATTTAACGTGCTAACTGCTGTACCTGGGTACCTATAAACTGTAGGGCCCACGCCCGTACATTGTAAGAAACGGTTCATTCTGTCTACACTATGTTAACTCGATGCCTACTAACCGTTAGCGTTCCATTGACTCACTTCTGCAATTTGAGCCCCTTGACTTCGCGTGTAGGTGAGGTGGGCGGGACAGGGGAGGCTAATTGGGTTTTGTGGTCATCAATCCAAGCTTAGGCCTGTGCAAGTGTTGAATGTGAAGCTAAGGGAGGAGAGAGAAGAAACCTTTAGAAGTATTACCTATTCCGTCGTTTCTTACCTGAGAAATCAGCGTTCTCACTCATCATGAGTGGGAGTACGATTATTATTTAGTAAATGGGTGGGGGGGGGGGGGGGAGGGGGTTGGTTTGCCTTGGTACATACCGCCCCAGTCCCCCCCCCCCCATATTAATTAGCACTTGCCTCTGTTTTCCGCAGAGAAGAAGTGTAATTAATGGGGGGGGGGGGGGAGAGGGAGGCTGTCTCTCCTCCCTTCCATAGACGAAGCATACACCAAACATGCTCGCCTCTATATTCGTTTAGATGCCACACAAACATGGCTGTGCATTTCACCCCTTACTCGAGCAAGCCCCCCTCTGTTGCGACAACCATAAACATGGAAGTAACTCCCCGCGGTCTCATGAATTTCATTTGCGTTTAGACATGTCTGTGAATGAGAGACACTAGCGACCGCCACTCTTCTTCTTCTTCTTCTTGTTCTTCTTATTCTTTTTCTTCTTGGTTCCCGGCCGCCTC
>JASAMZ010007647.1:0-30123 GCA_030248115.1 Linhomoeus sp. GSCO2_2 | reverse complement strand
CAACGTTCTAGCAGCTGATTGCACGTTCTGGAGGGGCACCCCTCCAGATCGTGCAATATTGCACATTCTGGAGGATTGCGCCGTACGGATGCGACATGTACACTGTCACTTCGCTGCAAAATACCGTAACCCACACCTCCGTGTAAGGGGATAGGAGGAATATACAAGTGTGTACATTATTATAGCCAGGGGGGTGGTGGTTGTCTAGAATGCCTGGGGAATTGCTCAAACGACCATAAACTTTTGAAAACGGAGCGTATTGGTCCTCTAGGACGAAGTGAAGAGTCGCCTTCTACAAAACGTGCGTTCGTGTTCACCCACTAACGTACATCCCACATTACCAAATTACTAATGTTAGTATCTCTACGGTCTGCTCTTCTCTCATTGTCTTGTTATTAATAGACCAGATAATATACTGTACAATACGCTAATAAGTCGCCCCCTCCCTTCCATCCCTCTCTTCAACGGCATGCTATGTATCCGGTGACGAGGTAGATAGGGTGTCATAATAAATATTACCGTAAATCCTCCAATAAGCGCTCTGGGCGCATATTTTTTCAGCCTACCTCTGGGGGGGGGGCGCTTATTGGAGGGGGGGGGGGCGGGGGGGGGCGCTTATCCGAGGGGGGCGCTTATTAACCGACCCCACGCGAGTGCCAAAATGTTTACAAAATTTGCAGTTGCTGAAGCAGTTTTGTATACAATTTCATAGATTTTATACTGAAACTGTTAAGATTTTGATCAAAATACGTACCATTCGTCGTTGGACTGTCATAGGTGATCATATCTGTTAAAAATCGTCACACAGCATGTATGGTACTGGTAGTAGTACTGGTACTTAAGAACAGCTGTTTTAAAAAAGTTAAGTTGTTTATTAATTAGGAGTGGTTTGTGAGTGTTTTAAAGTGGAAGAGTAAAAGAGTGGATACTTTTGTAAAGTGTTTCGAAGTCTTTCCGATATGACGCACGCCGCCCGGAGTTTCCAGCTATGTTATCATGCGCTACTTTTGACACGCTCCTTTTGAGGGGTCTTTGCAGGGCAACATTGGGATCGCCCGGGATTAATTTTTGAGCAAGGCACACGCATTTCTGAGCGGTTGTTGCAAGGCAACATTGGGATCACCGGGATTAATTTCTTTAGCAGACCAAGTTGTTCGTACGACAAGAGTTAAAAAAACAAACGTATTTTCTTAGGAATGACCGCTCAACAACTGTCTCAACGTAAGGTTTCAAACGGTCGAACGAATGCCGCTCTACAACGTACGACGTGCGAGTTCGGGCCGAGGTGGTGTTTGTACGTTTGAGTGACTGTCGCTCGCGACATTCAAACTTTCGAATCTCGACTTCTCTTAAAGGAAAATGATCAGCGTGCCGAAAGCTGTTCAACGTGCTCAAGATCGTCTCTCTACGACGGAAGACGAGCGAGTTAGAGAAGTTTTTCGTTTTGAACCGTTGGGTTACAGTAGCACGCGATATTCAAACTTTTTAGTTTCGACTAATCGAAGAACAAATGATCAGTGAGTAGAGAGCTATCCAACAAACTCGAAGATCGTCTCTCTACGACGCACGCTGAGCGAGGTCGGGCGATTTCTGTGCTAAAAACGCGAGAATGTCGCTTTTCGTGTTGCGTGTTGTTGCGTAATGTGAGAAAATGTTTTATGCCAAACGAACGACCGCATCAAGACCTTTTAGTAGACCTATCGCACGCCGCTCTACGACGTAAAACGAGCGAGTTAGAGCCGCTTTGCTGTTTCAACCTTTCCGAGTTACTGTAGCTCGCGAAATTCAAACTTTTGAATGTCGACTTCTCTTAACGGAATGATCAGTGTGCCGAAACCTATTTTCGACGACCTCAAGATCGTCTCTTTACGACGGAAGACGAGCGAGTTAGAGAAGTTTTGAGCTTAAACCTTTGGGTTACTGTAGCGCGCGAAATTCGAACTTTTTGGGTTTTCAGCCAATGAAGAACAAATGATCAGTGAGTCGAGAGCTATCCAACCAACTTCAAGACCGTCTCTCTACGACGCAAGCTGAGTGAGTTAGAGCGATTTCTGTGTCAAAAACCCGAGAATGTCGCTTTTCGTGTTGCGTGTTTGCATAATTAAGAAAACTTTGCAATGCCAAACGAAAGAGCACGTGGAGGCCTTTCGTAAAGACTATCGCACGCCGCTCTACGACGTAAGACGAGCGAGTTAGAGCCGTTTTATTTTTAGACCTTCCAGGGTTACTGTAGCGCACGCAATTCAAACTTTTGAATTTCGAAGTCTCTTAGCGACATTACCAGTGAGTTGAGAGCTTTCAGTAAAAACCCCAAGAGTCGCCTTCCTACGACTTTCCAACACCGAGATCTGAGAGCGTAACGAACGGACGAACGGACGGACGCACGCACGGACGCAAAGCTCTCGTAGGTATTCGCCCGGCTGAGGCCGGGCGAAAAAAGGTGGTCGCTTATTGGAGGGGGGCGCTTATTTTCTCAACCTTCCTCTAGGAGGGGCGCTTATTGGAGGGGGGCGCTTATTCAAGGGGTGGGGCGCTTATTGGAGGGGTCGGGGCGCTTTATTGGGGAGAGTTTTCCACGGTATGTAGAGTTCTTGCGGTAGTAGAAGGAGTCAACGATCGTTACCATGTTCTTGAGGACTTCGAACACTTTCTTGTCAAGGGGTTCTCGCGTGCTCATTGAAGCTGCTTTTCATCCATGCGGCAGCTGCTTCTCATTGATTTGATTTTCATATAAAAGCCCCACGACTCTCACATGACTTTAAAAGTACGTCACCTAGTGGCGATGTTTCCTGTAAAGATTCGCTGTATTTCATTAAAGACGCATAACAGACGCGGTACACAGGGACTCAGCAAAGCGCTTCGTTTAAGAACAAGTACGGACTTCCAAGGTTTGACTGACAGTTTAATAGTTATGATCTTTTGCGATTGAGAGTTACGAACAATTCGCCGCTGTATTGCTCCGCATCCCAAGCTCTCACCTCGCAAGAGAGTAATGCATGTAGCAATTGAATGATTTCAACATGTTGTATCTAGACTAACAAAATACTCTAATAACAAACATTTGACAGAGCATGAAAAGGGCATGCCGACAGTTTTCACCTGACGTTTCGAACGCCGCCTCTACGAAGCAAGACGGCCCAGTTTGAGTCGTTTTGCGTTTTGGACCTCTGAATTACTGTAACTCGCAAAATTCAAATTTTTTGGTCGCGACCATCGGGAGGCGGAATTATCTGGTGGCCAGGCCTGCCAGCCCAGCAGAACTCAAGATCGTCTCTCTACGACTTTCCAACGCATCGATTTAAGAGCGCTATAAGACGTGCGGACGCACGCACGACCGCACGCACACCGAGCTCTTGATAGTGTTCCCGCTCGGCCGAGGCCGGTGTCACATGCCAAAACCGCCTCCATGCCAGAACCGCCCCGCGGCCAAAAAAGTACTACCTACATATCTCCTAAAACTGTTCGAACTATGCGGCAATTTCGGACGATTCTAGGCACCACGACATTGCAATATACTGCGGTAGGGCAGGCACATTGAGCGTCTGGCACTTCTGGTGCGCCGATCGGGCCGTGGCGGCCAGCGCTGCGCATCCCTCCCCGTCGCCGAAGTCGTAGTCGTTGGCGAAGGTCAGCAGGCTGCTGAGTTCCGCCTTGGACGGCATGACCATCTCTTCGAACACTTCTGAACAGGGTGTCATACTATACTATAGTAATTCCAGTATTAGTATAACCATACTATACTATACTACAATTAGTTTTGGTATTCCAGTATTATACTATACTAGAATTCGGAATTCTTCACTCATACTATACTATACTATACTAGAATTAAAACCATACTGGGAATTCTATTACAGTGTAGATTTTATCGATTTTCGCTGCCAATTTCGACAGTGCGCTGCTGTGTTCTGACAAAATTGTTCAAGTTTTCAGTACAATTGCATTAAAAATGTGTTAATGGAGCAGATACAGAACCATTGCGCCCTTAAGCGAACAATTGACGGTGTTAATTCTGGCATCTTATGCACGATTTTTCATTTTTGGGTGGCTTCTATGCTGGAATTCTATTTCTTAGTACTATGCTACAATCACGATTTGCCACCTATACTATACTATATTATACTATACATATACTACAATTCACATGGAACGGTGATACTATACTATACTATACTAGAATAGAATAACTCTCTTCATACTATACTATACTATACTAGAATTAAAATGAATTCCAGTATGACACCCTGCTTCTGCAAGCCAACACGCTTTGTTCATGAGCAGCCCACCACTTTGCCTACTGTAATAAGCCCTCCCCTTCCCCTTACCATAATCTCCCACCCTCCTTCCAACTACCCCCTACTAGAGGGAGGTTGAAGTAATTCGCCCTCGGAGGCCTATTAGAGTAGTGACGGTATGTAGACTGTGTGTAGACTGTGTACCTATAAGTGTCATCGTTATTCGTTCGGTCAGCACGGCAGCAGCAAGGACAGTTAGGAAGGTGAGCGCCCGACGAACAGACATGTTTTCGCCAAATGTGACTATGAGGGGGTAATAGTGTAAAGAAAGAGTCGTGTATTCGTTTTTACGAGCGTGACAGATGCCATCCCATTTAGAGCGAATCTTGGCGACGTGTCGTTTGCGGCGAAATCACCAATGATTGAGCGCCAGCTTGCTCTTTGCACGTTCAGTTTAGCCGGATGCCCACTCCTCATCAATGCCGATTTTGCGTTACCGTTTTGCGATAGCAGGTAAACAGCAGCTTGCTCTCTGCCCTTTTAAGCTGCGTAAGTTTAGAAAGCACACACCTCGCAAAGCCTTTTCCATATCTTGTCAGGGTATTGTACACTCACTTCTATTCCTTATTTCTCATCAGTTTCCAAAGACACTGCCAGAGGAGGGGAGCAGGGGGAAGATGGAAAGGGGGTGAGAGAGCTGTTGTGCGTTGTTGTGATGTTAACAAGCTCCGGTATCAAAAATTTGAGTTTGTATTCTGGCTGACATTGCGAAGAGTTGCGGGCGTTAGAATACGCCCCAAACATGCCCAAACTTGACCGAACATGTTCAAACTTGTATAAATATGTCCAAACATGTTCAAACTTGTCCGAACACGTTCAAACACGTCCAAACTTGTTCGAACATTGTCGGCGAGCGACACTGAACACGAGTCTGGCGTTTCCGTGAAGAATTATTACCCAGTAATGAGACGCGAACAGTCTGCTTTGCTTCGAAACAAGCGGAGTGCCACCCTGAAGGTCCCCTTCAGCGTTCAACTACTTTTCCATGCGATCGTTTTCCGTGCATCGATTGGCGTGGCGAGGCAGCGTTGCAACCACGGGCGCGACCAAATACCCTGTCTTCGAAAACGCGTATTGCATTGTTGTCTTGCTAAAATTGGTCGTGTTGTTTCCCCGAAGCAAGTGCGACCGCCTATGCGCTTTGCACCAGTTCTCCTCTCTCATCCAGTGGCCAAACAGTGGCCAATCCATTGGTGTGTTTAGCATGAGCCAAAGTGGAAGTCACGACAAGTTTCAGTTTGAACTTCCTAAAACTGAATGTAGACTACACGGTCCAACAGTATGCTGTCAATTGAGACGTGTGTACGTTTGCACTTCTGTCATCGGTGTGTGGTAGTTTTGTGCGTGCAAAGTGCGCAAATGATTGCAAAACGAGAACATTGGCTGGCCATCGCACAAACAACTGAAGAGCAGAGCAATTTCCGCTTGAGTGGGGCAATCGTTCCGTGCAATAGAACAACTCCCAGGGGAAGTAGAACAATTTCTCATCGGGGTAGGTAGAACTGCTTCACACTACTGTAGAACAGCTCCACAAATGGAGTTGGAGAATTCGTTCTGAAGAATAACGTCGCTCCTTCTTTCCCATATTCAAAATCGAATACTCAAACGCAGACAGGGCTAAGCCGCCGCATACAAGATGTATTCACGAGTTGTTCGCGATAAGTCATCAAGTCTCTGCCAACTCTAAGTCCCTAAGCAGACCATCAAAGTGCCTAAGCAGACCATCGGGCGCCAACTATCTTATCACTGTATCAGCCTAGTTTCTTTCTTCTAAATCGCAGAATCCCTCTGCGTTTATATCTTTCTCGTCCTTTGTCGCTTCAGTGGTCGAGGTCGACGGCGAAACTCGGGCCTTTTGGCGTCGCCGGCCTCCGCTCAGACGACCGCTTAAGCCACGAATGGCACCTTTGAAGTAGACGGCGCCGATAGCCGCTAGGCCCAGAAGCGAAAAGGCGCCAACTCCGAAGCCGACAATCGGCACCGCTCTCGTCGACCACCTTGGGAGCCTGAGAAAGGTGCGCTCGCTACGCTAACCCTTTACTAACGAAATGTTGCTGGAGTTGCGTAACCTACAGGTTACTAGATGTTCCAACTCCCAGGTTACTTGGAGTTACTGAACCGCTTGTGGAGCGCGGCGAAGGCAAGGACGGGTTCATCACGATATTATCTATTATATGTATATAATATCATATATAATATAATAATATAATAATTTATATAATATCACATATATGTATTCACATATTTCTCGGGATCTACTGAACGAAACTGAGAGAAATTTGGCACACTATAGAATCTCATCACAAATAGATTAAATTCCAAATCTGGCGAAAATCGGTTCAGTGGAGCATAAGTTGTGAGCGCGTTATAGTGCCTTCGCTTCGCTGCCCCTCCGCCAGAGGTTACGCAACTTCAGGTAACCTGGAACTTCCGGTAACCTCCGGTGTCCCAGGCCGCTTTAGACACATGTGTCTATTCGTTCTTAAAGGGCTAAAGGATTCCTGTCGTTACGCTGAAGAACTCTGACTAAATAGCGTTACGTTTGAGTGGATGAGGAATGCATGCCAATGTCCCTGCCGGGGTTCTATTCTTTGACTTTCTTGGACACGCGCATTATCAGTCGTTTTGCAGTCATACATTGTCATGGTGTTAGAAATCGTCACAGAGCACGTATGGATGGCACTGTTAGTAGTCTGGTACTAACCAACTTTTGGAAGGGGGTGGGGGGGGCGCTTGTTTTCTCAGCCTTCCTCTAGGAGCGATGCTGACTGGAGAGGGGGGCGCTTACTGTAGGATATACGGTAGATTAAGTCTTCGCAATTTGAGTTTATCTTTCCAACCAAACCAGCTAGACTGTCTTGCCTGACCGGACAGTCAACGGTTCGCTCAAAATTGCCCTGGACGATGGTTCTCAAGGACAGTGACATGTCTGGCATGGCGCTCACCTCGCTCTTCTTCGTCGCTGCAGTCGTCGTCGCTTTGGTTGTGGTCGTTGCAGTAGTGGTGGACGCCTCCTCTGCCGTGGAAGTGGTACTTCCGCTGCTTCCAACGGTTGCGGCCACAACAGCAGACTCCCCCATTCGCTGAGTCTCCCACTAGGCGAAGTCTGCAAGCAGAGAACAGTTTGTAAAGTATGGCGCACGTACCCACCCAGTGAAGTCGACGAACGATTCAAACTGCCCATAAGCGTTCTGCCGACTCGTAACTCATAACTAACAAATTGGTTGACATGACCTGCGTTGGTTGTAGATGCCCAGCATCAACAACAAACGACTCAACAACAAACAGCCGTGGCGTTCCGCTGGGGGGGGGGGTGGGGACCACTTTGCATTCCCAATTTCCAAATCCAGCGACGGCGTTATTTCTTAGACATTTTCTTTTCGACACAGTTCTTTGAAATCCCAAAACGTAGAATGAAAGCACGGTTGAAGCAAGGCAGCACTCTCCCATCTGCGCTCTCTGCGGGAGGTCATTCAAACTTTGCGGTCATTGGTTCGTCTCTATCGATCTCTTGTCTGATTGGCCGAAGTTTTGGCGCCAAAACAACGCTTCGAACTGGTATCGGTTATCGTAATTAATTTGAAACTTGAACACGAGTTCTATCGATTCCTGAGTATTCGGCCGGTTTTGGTTGCGTCGACTTGAGTACCCATGCGACAACTCGTGTTGTTCTTGTTCTGATGCCAAGGTTTGAGAAGTGTAAACACGCACTAAGCTGAACAGACGTCGGGCGAAACAATACATAATATGCGTAAGCGGCAAGATACATAATCTACCACGGCAAAACTACAACAAACAGAGCTGCACAGTTCGACAGATCCCGCTGCCACCAATAACGGGTAGAGAGCACAGCGAATTACAGTGTTAGGTTCGTGTAAACTCAGGAAAGGGGCGGGGGAGGGGGGAGTGAACCAACATCCAAAGTCTAAAATTCAGGCCGGGTGCTATGATTTCACCCCCTCTCCCCAACCCCAACAAGCAGACCGGCAGAGAAATTTACACGCACGCAACATACGTGCAAGCGCCAAGAGGGGGGGGGGGGGTCAAATGACCTACAAATTTGGCCAAAAAGTAGCAAAAATGAGAAAATTTAGCAAAAACATGCTAAAAAGTTCCAAAAATCGCTTAATTTTGGTCATAAACGTCGAAAATATAGCGCCGCAGGCAAAAATGTTGCTATTTTCAAGTGCCCCAGAAGTTTCGATTGGAAGGAGTCCAACTCTGAAGACTGATGAATAAACGATACATACGAATAAGTACATAAATGTAGCACCACGAACTCACAGCCAGGTCGGTTGGCCGATCAACAAAGACTGACACAGCACACATCGGCATACCAGCATACATATCAGCGACCATACAAGTGGCTATAGATGCGTGTCGTGAGTGCTACACGAGCGGCTACAAGCTCGCGAGTGAACAGTACTAAACTAGTGTCTTTAGCCCATAGGTGATACTGTATATCTATAGCTGAACACCTATGGAAACAGAGCATTTGCATCGACCCATGGAAATCAGCCGCTGATCACAACATGTATTGGCCTATGGTTCACAGCCAATGCTCACAACAGCCCATAGAAGATTCAGATAGATCTAAAGTCATTTGACACTGTGCCTCTGTCAGTGCCTGCTTTTAGGGTTACACCAGCTCCAATGCCTCAGAATACACTGAACTTTGCATATAAATGTTTGGGTTTAGCCCATAAGAGGTTTCAGACAGATCTAATGTCTTATGACACTGTGCCCCTGCCAGTGCCTGCGTTTACCATTGCGCCCGCTCCCGTGCCTTTGATTACACTGAACTTTGCATATAGGTGTTTGTGTTTAGCCCATAAGAGGTTTCAGATAGATCAAAAGTCTCTTGACACTGCACCCTTGCCAGTGCCTGCATTTACCATCGAACCTGTTCCCGTGCCTCTGAATACACATCAGAGTCTCACAAAGACAACTTTGTAGTGAATGGTGACATGACAGTGCAAAATTACCGCGAAAATGACCAGTAGGCACTCTTTAGTGCTTAGAATGTACTGTGCAGTTGATATTTTCGTGAATTTTGTGGAATTTAGTAATTTGCGAAAGTTTTAAAATAGGAGGGGACAAATCGCAGTCAACGACGGCTCTTTTGATCTATAGATCTCCAGGATCCATCGCGTGTGTCGCCAGAAAATGGCCGGACAGACAAACAGACAAACAGACAAACAGACAGACTCTACGCCGCTTAGTATATAGGACTAGAGCCTTTAGCCCATAGGAGAATCTCTATGGTCAATTGTGCATGGGTAATCTGCAGAGCATGAAGGAGATAATGCAATCATCGAATTCAGTGACGCAGGACATTATAGTTGGATCTCAAGTCATTAGACCATGTGCCCCTGCCAGTGCCTATGTTTAGGATCGCACCATTGCCAGTGCCTGCAAATACACAATAGACACTTGGGTTTAGCCCATGGACAATTGGGATCAGCCAATAGAAAATTTCAGGTAGATCTCAAGTCATTCGACCTTGTGCCCCTGCCAGTGCCTACGTTTAGGAGCGTACCATCTCCTGTGCCTGTAAATACACAGTAGACGCTTGGGTTTAGCAAATAGACATTTGGGTTTAGCCCATAGGAGATTTTCAGATAGATGTAAAGTCATTTGGCGTAGATACAGAGTAGTTTGATACTGTGCCCCTGCCAGTGCACTCAGTGCCTGAGAATACACTTTGGAGTCCCACAACGACAACTGTTTAGTGAATGATGACACTGTAAAGCTCCTTTGGTGCGAAATCAAATGCCAATCACAGAGTGTGGTGCCTTGTGTGCTCAGAATGTACTGTCGCAGTCGATATTTTCAAAATATTTTGGAATTTAGACATCAACTTAAGTCAACAAACCTTCATGCACAACTACATGCTATGACGGTCAGTTTAAGCCATAGATCACCGCGATCCGTCAACTGTGGCAAGAGTTATCGCACTCACAGAGCCACAAACAGATGGACAGACTCTTGCCGCTTAGTATATAGGACTAGTGCCTTTAGCCCATAGGTGATTCTGTATATCTATAGCTGAACACCTATCGAAACAGAGCCATTTGCATCGACCCATAGAAATCAGCCACTGCTCACAACATGTATTGGCCTATGGTTCACAGCCAATGCTCACAACAGTCCATAGGAGATTCTGATAGATCTAAAGTCATTTGACACTGAGTCTCTGTCAGTGCCTGCTTTTAGGGTTGCACCAGCTCCCATGCCTCAGAACACACTGAAGCTAACACATGGATGCTTGCATTTAGCCCATAGGAGATTTCAGATAGATCTAATGTCTTCTGACACTGTGCCCCTGCCAGTGCCTGCATTTACCATTGTGCCCGCTCCCGTGCCTTTGATTACACTGAACTTTGCATATAGGTGTTTGTGTTTAGCCCATAAGCGGTTTCAGATAGATCAAAAGTCTCTTGACACTGCGCCCTTGCCAGTGCCAGCATTTATCATCGAACCTGTTCCCGTGCCTCTGAATACACGTCAGAGTCTCACAGAGACACCTTAGTAGTGATTGGTGACACAACAGTGCGAAATTTCCACAAAAATGACCAGTAGGCACTCTGTAGTGCTCAGAATGTACTGTGCAGTTGATATTTCATGAATTTTGTGGAATTTAGTAATTTGCAAAAGTTTTAAAATAGGAGGGGATTCCTTCCAGCCCACGACGGTCAGTTTAAGCCATAGATCTCCAGGATCCGTCAACTGTGTCAAGAGAAAATGGCCGGACAAACAGACACACAGACAGACCCTTTGCCGCTTAGTATATAGGACTAGTGCCTTTAGCCCATAGGTGATACTGTATATCTATAGCTGAACAGCTATGGAAACAGAGCCATTTGTATCGACCCATGGAAATCAGCCACTGCCCACGACATGTATTGGCCTATGGTTCACAGCCAATGCTCACAACAGCCCATAGGAGATTCTGATAGATCTAAAGTCATTTGACACTGTGCCTCTGTCAGTGCCTGCTTTTAGGGTTGCACCAGCTCCCATGCCTCAGAATACACTGAAGCTAACACATGGATGCTTGCATTTAGCCCGTAAGAGATTTCAGATAGATCTAATGTCTTCTGATACTGTGCCCCTGCCAGTGCCTGCATTTACCATTGCAACCACTCCCATGCCTTTGATTACACTGAACTTTGCATATAGGTGTTTGTGTTTAGCCCATAAGAGGTTTCAGATCGATCAAAAGTCTCTTGACACTGCGCCCTTGCCAGTGCCTGCATTTATCATTTAACCTGTTCCTGTGCCTCTGAATATGTCGGAGTCTTCTCTCAGAGACAACTTTGTAGTGATTGGTAACACGACAGTGTGAAATTTCCACGAAAATGACCAGTAGGCACTCTTTATGATCAGAATGTACTGTGCAGTCCCCCAGATTCCCGTGAATTTTGTGGAATTTAGTAATTTGCAAAAGTTTTAAAATAGGAGGGGACAAATCGCAGTCAATGACGGTTCTTTTGATCTATAGATCTCCAGGATCCATCAACTGTGCGCGAGAAAATGGCCGGACAGACAAACAAACAAACAAACGGACAGACTCTATGCCGCTTAGTATATAGGATATAAACTTACGACCGACCTACCCCTTCTTCCACTGGAAAAGACACTCTGGCCCCCAAACCGCGCTCCACCGCACCGACTTCCTATTCCACCACCACCAGCCGCTGCTCTCCGCAGGCACACATACGCACGCACGCACGCACGCACGCACGAACACGCACACGTCACTCTCCTTGAATTTTCACTGCAGCGCTAAAACAGCCAAATTATTTTGTGTGCCGTCTCTACCTCTCCTATTCCACTGGCTAGTTAGTGGCTCACACGTATGGCGATGGCTGCTTAGTGTTGGGGTTATATATTCTGCCCGCCCAATATTGTTGGAAAACGAACCAAGTCAAGCTTTGCTTTTTATGCATTTTACAGGAGTTCGGCTTGGCCTCTCTTCTTCGGAGCTTGGCCAGGACAGCGCCGCTGCTGCAGAGTCGGCCGTCAGAGCGGCCTCCACTGCGCCTGGCACGCACCGAACTGTTTTGAGTGGAGGATGCTGTGAAGATACAGGTTGTTCAGCTGCTGACGGGCGGCAACGTCTTGCCAGCGGAGAGCAGCGGCTGGTGGTGGTGGAATAGGAAGTCGGTGCGGTGGAGCGCGGTTTCGAGCAGGAGTGCTTCCAGTGGAAGAAGGGGTAGGTAGGTAAGCCGTCTATCCTATATACTAAGCGGCATAGAGTCTGTCCGTTTGTTTGTTTGTTTGTCTGTCCGGCCATTTTCTCGCGACACAGTTGATGGATCCTGGAGATCTATAGATCAAAAGAACCGTCATTGACTGCGATTTGTCCCCTCCTATTTTAAAACTTTTGCAAATTACTAAATTCCACAAAATTCACGAAAATATCAACTGCACAGTACATTCTGATCACTAAAGAGTGCCTACTGGTCATTTTCGTGGAAATTTCACACTGTCGTGTTACCAATCACTACAAAGTTGTCTCTGAGAGACTCCGACGTGTATTCAGAGGCACGGGAACAGGTTCAATGATAAATGCAGGCACTGGCAAGGGCGCAGTGTCAAGAGACTTTTGATCTATCTGAAACCTCTTATGGGCTAAACACAAACACCTATATGCAAAGTTCAGTGTAATCAAAGGCATGGGAGTGGGTGCAATGGTAAATGCAGGCACTGGCAGGGGCACAGTGTCAGAAGACATTAGATCTATCTGAAATCTCTTACGGGCTAAATGCAAGCATCCATGTGTTAGCTTCAGTGTATTCTGAGGCATGGGAGCTGGTGCAACCCTAAAAGCAGGCACTGACAGAGGCACAGTGTCGAATGACTTTAGATCTATCTGAATCTCCTATGGGCTGTTGTGAGCATTGGCTGTGGACCATAGGCCAATACATGTCGTGAGCAGTGGCTGATTTCCATGGGTCGATACAAATGGCTCTGTTTCCATAGGTGTTCAGCTATAGATAGACAGTATCACCTATGGGCTAAAGGCTCTAGTCCTATATACTAAGCGGCATAGAGTCTGTCCGTTTGTTTGTTTGTTTGTTTGTCTGTCCGGCCATTTTCTCGCGACACAGTTGATGGATCCTGGAGATCTATAGATCAAAAGAACCGTCATTGACTGCGATTTGTCCCCTCCTATTTTAAAACTTTTGCAAATTACTAAATTCCACAAAATTCACGAAAATATCGACTGCACAGTACATTCTGAGCACTAAAGAGTGCCTGCTGTTCATTTTCGTGGAAATTTCGCACTGTCGTGCCACCATTCACTACAGAGTTGTCTCTGTGAGACTCCTACGTGTATTCAGAGGCACGGGAACAGGTTCGATGATAAATGCAGGCACTGGCAAGGGCACAGTGTCAAGAGACTTTTGATCTATCTGAAACCTCTTATGGGCTAAACACAAACACCTGTATGCAAAGTTCAGTGTAATCAAAGGCACGGGAGTGGGCGCAATGGTAAATGCAGGCACGGGCAGGGGCACAGTGTCAGAAGACATTAGATCTATCTGAAATCTCCTATGGGCTAAATGCAAGCATCCATGTGTTAGCTTCAGTGTATTCTGAGGCATGAGAGCTGGTGCAACCCTAAAAGCAGGCACTGACAGAGGCACAGTGTCAAATGACTTTAGATCTATCTGAATCTCCTACGGGCTGTTGTGAGCATTGGCTGTGAACCATAGGCCAATACATGTTGTGAGCAGTGGCTGATTTCTATGGGTATCGATACAAATGGCTCTGTTTCGATAGGTGTTCAGCTATAGATATACAGAATCACCTATGGGCTAAAGGCCACTAGTCCTATATACTAAGCGGCAAAGAGTCTGTCCAGTCTGTTTGTGGGTCTGTATGCAGTGCGGCCATATTCTCTTGACACAGTTGACGGGATGCCGCAGAGATCTATGGCTTAAACTGACCGTCATAGCATGTAGTTGTGCATGAAGGTTTGTTGACTTAAGTTGATGTCTAAATTCCAAAATATTTTGAAAATATCAACTGCGACAGTACATTCTGAGCACACAAGGCACCACACTCTGTGATTGGCATTTGATTTTCGCACCAAAGGAGCTTACAGTGTCATCATTCACTAAACAGTTGTCGTTGTGGGACTCCAAAGTGTATTCTCAGGCACTGAGTGCACTGGCAGGGGACAGTGTCAAACTACTCTGTCTCTACGCCAAATGACTTCCCTGAAAATCTCCTATGGGCTAAGTGCCAAATGTCTATTTGCTAAACCCAAGCGTCTACTGTGTATTTACAGGCACAGGAGATGGTAGCTCCTAAACGTAGGCACTGGCAGGGGCACAAGGTCAGATGACTTAAGTATCTACCCTGAAACTTTCTATTGGCTGGTGCCCCGATTGTCCATGGGCTAAACCCAAGTGTCTATTGTGTATTTGCAGGCCCACACTAGAATAGTGCGATCTGCTAAAACATAGTAAGCCACTGGCAGGGGCACATGGTCTAATGACTTTAAGATCAGACTATTAATGTCCTGCGTCACTGAATTCGATGATTGCATTATCTCCTTCATGCTCTCAGATTACCCATCACAATTACCATCAGAGATCTCCTATGGCTAAAGGCTCTAGTCCTATATACTAAGCGGCATAGAGTCTGTCTGTTTGTCTGTTTGTCTGTTTGTCTGTCCGGCCATTTTCTCGCGACACACGCGATGGATCCTGGAGATCTATAGATCAAAAGAGCCGCTCGTTGACTCGCGATTTGTCCCCTCCTATTTTAAAACTTTCTGGATAATTGCTTGAAATTCCACAAAGTCCACGAAAAAGCACTTCTACTGCACAGTACATTCTGAGCACTAAAGAGTGCCTACTGGTCATTTTCGCGGTAAATTTGCACTGTAGTGTCACCATTCACTACAAAGCTGTCTCTGTGAGACTCTGATGTGTATTCAGAGGCACGGGAACAGGTTCGATGGTAAATGCAGGCACTGGCAAGGGCGCAGTGTCAAGAGACTTTTGATCTCTCTGAAACCTCTTATGGGATAAACACATACACCTATATGCAAAGTTCAGTGTAATCAAAGGCAATGGAGCAGGTGCAAATGGTAAGCGAGGTACTGGCCAGGGCACAGTGGAGTAAGACATTAGATATATCTGAAACCTCTTATGGGCTAAACACAAACATCGTATATGAAAGTTCAAGTGTATTCTGCTAGGCATGGGAGCTGGTGTAACCCTAAAAGCAGGCACTCGACAGAGGCACAGTGTCGAGTGACTTTAGATCTATCTGAATCTTCTATGGGCTGTTGTGAGCATTGGCTGTGAACCATAGGCCAATACATGTTGTGATCAGTGGCTGATTTCCATGGGTCGATACAAATGCTCTGTTTCCATAGGTGTTCAGCTATAGATATACAGTATCACCTATGGGCTAAAGACACTAGTTTAGTACTGTTCACTCGCGAGCTTGTAGCCGCTCGTGTAGCACTCACGTCACGCATCTATAGCCACTTGTGTGGTCGCTGAATTGTGTCTGCTGGTATGCCGATGTGTGCTGTGTCAGTCTTTGTTGATCGGCCAACCGACCTGGCTGTGAGTTCGTGGTGCTACATTTATGTACTTATTCGTATGTATCGTTTATTCATCAGTCTTCAGAGTTGGACTCCTTCCAATCGAAACTTCTGGGGCACTTGAAAATAGCAACATTTTTGCCTGCGGCGCTATATTTTCGACGTTTATGACCAGAATTAAGCGATTTTTAAAACTTTTAGCATGTTTTTGCTAAATTTTCTCATTTTTTGCTATTTTTTGGCCAAATTTGTAGTTCATTTGACCCCCCCCCCCCCCCCTCTTGGCGCTTGCACGTATGTTGCGTGCGTGTAAATTTCTCTGCCGGTCTGCTTGTTGGGGTTGGGGAGAGGGGGTGAAATCATAGCACCCGGCCTGAATTTTAGACTTTTAATGTTGGTTTACTCCCCCTTCCCCACCCCTTTCCTGAGTTTACACGAACCTAACACTGTAATTCGCTGTGCTCTCTACCCGTTATTGGTGGGAGCGGGATCTGTCGAACTGTGCAGCTCTGTTTGTTGTAGTTTCGCCGTGGTAGATTATGTATCTTGCCGCTTTCGCATACATATATGTATTGTTTCGCCCGACGTCTGTTCCGCTTTGCGCGTGTTTACACTTCTCAAACTTTGGTATCAGAACAAGAACAACACGAGTTATCGCATGGGTACTCAAATCGACGCAACCAAAACCGGCCGAATACTCAGGAATCGATAGAACTCGTGTTCAAGTTTCAAATTAATTACGATAACCGATACCAGTTCGAAGCGTTGTTTTGGCGCCAAAACTTCGGCCAATCAGACAAAAAACATCGATATAGACGAACCAATGACCGAAAAAGTTTGAAAGACCTCCCGCAGAGAGCGCAGACGTGAGAATGCCGCGTTCTTCAACCGTGCTTTCATTCTATGTTTTAGGATTTCAAAGAACGGTGTCGAAAACAAAATGTCTAAGAAATAACGCCGTCGCTGGATTTGAAAAATGGAGAATGCGAATGAGGTCCCCCCCCCCCCCCCAGCGGAACGCCACGGTTGTTTGTTGTTGAGTCGTTTGTTCTTGGTGCTGGGCATCTACAACGCAGGTCGTATCAACCAATTTGTTAGTTATGAGTTAACGAGTCGGCAGAACGCTTATGGGCAGTTTGAATCGTTCGTCGACTTCACTGGGTGGCTACGTGCGCCATACTTTACAAACTGTTCTCTGCTTGCAGACTTCGCCTAGTGGGAGACTCAGCGAATGGGGGAGTCTGCTGTTGTGGCCGCAACCGTTGGAAGCAGCGGAAGTCCCACTTCCACGGCAGAGGAGGGTCCACCACTACTGCAACGACCACAACCAAAGCGACGACGACTGCAGCGACGAAGAAGAGCGAGGTGAGCGCCATGCCAGACATGTCACTGTCCTTGAGAACCATCGTCCAGGGCAATTTTTGAGCGAACCGTTGACTGTCCGGTCAGGCAAGACAGTCTAGCTGGTTTGGTTGGAAAGATAAACTCAAATTGCGAAGACTTAATCTACCGTATATCCTACAGTAAGCGCCCCCCTCTCCAATCAGCATCGCTCCTAGAGGAAGGCTGAGAAAACGGGGCGCCCCCCCCCCCCCTTCCAAAAGTTGGTTAGTACCAGATTACTAACAGTTCCATCCATACGTGCTCTGTGACGATTTCTAACACCATGACAATGTATGACTGCAAAACGAGTGATAATGCGCGTGTCCAAGAAAGTCAAAGAATAGAACCCCGGCAAGGACATTGGCATGCATTCCTCATCCACTCAAACGTAACGCTATTTAGTCAGAGTTCTTCAGCGTAACGACAGGAATCCTTTAGCCCTTTAAGAACGAATAGACACATGTGTCTAAAGCGGCCTGGGACACCGGAGGTTACCCGGAAGTTCCAGGTTACCTGAAGTTGCGTAACCTCTGGCGGAGGGGCAGCGAAGCGAAGGCACTATAACGCGCTCACAACTTATGCTCCACTGAACCGATTTTCGCCAGATTTGGAATTTAATCTATTTGTGATGAGATTCTATAGTGTGCCAAATTTCTCTCAGTTTCGTTCAGTAGATCCCGAGAAATATGTGAATACATATATGTGATATTATATAAATTATTATATTATTATATTATATATGATATTATATACATATAATAGATAATATCGTGATGAACCCGTCCTTGCCTTCGCCGCGCTCCACAAGCGGTTCAGTAACTCCAAGTAACCTGGGAGTTGGAACATCTAGTAACCTGTAGGTTACGCAACTCCAGCAACATTTCGTTAGTAAAGGGTTAGCGTAGCGAGCGCACCTTTCTCAGGCTCCCAAGGTGGTCGACGGAGCGGTGCCGATTGTCGGCTTCAAAGTTGGCGCCTTTTCGCTTCTGGGCCTAGCGGCTATCGGCGCCGTCTACTTCAAAGGTGCCATTCGTGGCTTAAGCGGTCGTCTGAGCGGAGGCCGGCGACGCCAAAAGGCCCGAGTTTCGCCGTCGACCTCGACCACTGAAGCGACAAAGGACGAGAAAGATATAAACGCAGAGGGATTCTGCGATTTAGAAGAAAGAAACTAGGCTGATACAGTGATAAGATAGTTGGCGCCCGATGGTCTGCTTAGGCACTTTGATGGTCTGCTTAGGGACTAGAGTTGGCAGAGACTTGATGACTTATCGCGAACAACTCGTGAATACATCTTGTATGCGGCGGCTTAGCCCTGTCTGCGTTTGAGTATTCGATTTTGAATATGGGAAAGAAGGAGCGACGTTATTCTTCAGAACGAATTCTCCAACTCCATTTGTGGAGCTGTTCTACAGTAGTGTGAAGCAGTTCTACCTACCCCGATGAGAAATTGTTCTACTTCCCCTGGGAGTTGTTCTATTGCACGGAACGATTGCCCCACTCAAGCGGAAATTGCTCTGCTCTTCAGTTGTTTGTGCGATGGCCAGCCAATGTTCTCGTTTTGCAATCATTTGCGCACTTTGCACGCACAAAACTACCACACACCGATGACAGAAGTGCAAACGTACACACGTCTCAATTGACAGCATACTGTTGGACCGTGTAGTCTACATTCAGTTTTAGGAAGTTCAAACTGAAACTTGTCGTGACTTCCACTTTGGCTCATGCTAAACACACCAATGGATTGGCCACTGTTTGGCCACTGGATGAGAGAGGAGAACTGGTGCAAAGCGCATAGGCGGTCGCACTTGCTTCGGGGAAACAACACGACCAATTTTAGCAAGACAACAATGCAATACGCGTTTTCGAAGACAGGGTATTTGGTCGCGCCCGTGGTTGCAACGCTGCCTCGCCACGCCAATCGATGCACGGAAAACGATCGCATGGAAAAGTAGTTGAACGCTGAAGGGGACCTTCAGGGTGGCACTCCGCTTGTTTCGAAGCAAAGCAGACTGTTCGCGTCTCATTACTCGGTAATAATTCTTCACGGAAACGCCAGACTCGTGTTCAGTGTCGCTCGCCGACAATGTTCGAACAAGTTTGGACGTGTTTGAACGTGTTCGGACAAGTTTGAACATGTTTGGACATATTTATACAAGTTTGAACATGTTCGGTCAAGTTTGGGCATGTTTGGGGCGTGTTCTAACGCCCGCAACTCTTCGCAATGTCAGCCAGAATACAAACTCAACTTTTTGATACCGGAGCTTGTTAACATCACAACAACGCACAACAGCTCTCTCACCCCCTTTCCATCTTCCCCTGCTCCCCTCCTCTGGCAGTGTCTTTGGAAACTGATGAGAAATAAGGAATAGAAGTGAGTGTACAATACCCTGACAAGATATGGAAAAGGCTTTGCGAGGTGTGTGCTTTCTAAACTTACGCAGCTTAAAAGGGCAGAGAGCAAGCTGCTGTTTACCTGCTATCGCAAAACGGTAACGCAAAATCGGCATTGATGAGGAGTGGGCATCCGGCTAAACTGAGACGTGCAAAGAGCAAGCTGGCGCTCAATCAATGGTGATTTCGCCGCAAACGACACGTCGCCAAGATTCGCTCTAAAAGGGATGGCATCTGTCACGCTCGTCAAAACGAATACACGACTCTTTCTTTACACTATTACCCCCTCATAGTCACATTTGGCGAAAACATGTCTGTTCGTCGGGCGCTCACCTTCCTAACTGTCCTTGCTGCTGCCGTGCTGACCGAACGAATAACGATGACACTTATAGGTACACAGTCTACACACAGTCTACATACCGTCACTACTCTAATAGGCCTCCGAGGGCGAATTACTTCAACCTCCCTCTAGTAGGGGGTAGTTGGAAGGAGGGTGGGAGATTATGGTAAGGGGAAGGGGAGGGCTTATTACAGTAGGCAAAGTGGTGGGCTGCTCATGAACAAAGCGTGTTGGCTTGCAGAAGCAGGGTGTCATACTGGAATTCATTTTAATTCTAGTATAGTATAGTATAGTATGGAAGAGAGTTATTCTATTCTAGTATAGTATAGTATAGTATCACCGTTCCATGTGAATTGTAGTATAGTATAGTATAGTATAGTATAGTATAGGTGGCAAATCGTGAATTGTAGCATAGTACTAGAATAGAATTCCAGCATAGAAGCCACCCAAAAATGAAAAATCGTGCATAAGATGCCAGAATTAACACCGTCAATTGTTCACTTAAGGGCGCAATGGTTCTGTATCTGCTCCATTAACACATTTTTAATGCAATTGTACTGAAAACTTGAACAATTTTGTCAGAACACAGCAGCGCACTGTCGAAATTGGCAGCGAAAATCGATAAAATCTACACTGTAATAGAATTCCAGTATGGTTTTAATTCTAGTATAGTATAGTATAGTATGAGTGAAGAATTCCGAATTCTAGTATAGTATAATACTGGAATACCAAAACTAATTGTAGTATAGTATAGTATGGTTATACTAATACTGGAATTACTATAGTATAGTATGACACCCTGTTCAGAAGTGTTCGAAGAGATGGTCATGCCGTCCAAGGCGGAACTCAGCAGCCTGCTGACCTTCGCCAACGACTACGACTTCGGCGACGGGGAGGGATGCGCAGCGCTGGCCGCCACGGCCCGATCGGCGCACCAGAAGTGCCAGACGCTCAATGTGCCTGCCCTACCGCAGTATATTGCAATGTCGTGGTGCCTAGAATCGTCCGAAATTGCCGCATAGTTCGAACAGTTTTAGGAGATATGTAGGTAGTACTTTTTTGGCCGCGGGGCGGTTCTGGCATGGAGGCGGTTTTGGCATGTGACACCGGCCTCGGCCGAGCGAACACTATCAAGAGCTCGGTGTGCGTGCGGTCGTGCGTGCGTCCGCACGTCTTATAGCGCTCTTAAATCGATGCGTTGGAAAGTCGTAGAGAGACGATCTTGAGCTCTGCTGGGCTGGCAGGCCTCGACTCACAGATCATTCCGCCTCCCGATGGTCGCGACCAAAAAATTTGAATTTTGCGAGTTACAGTAATTCAGAGGTCCAAAACGCAAAACGACTCAAACTGGGCCGTCTTGCGTCGTAGAGCGGCGTTCGAAACGTCAGGTGAAAACTGTCGGCGTGCCCTTTCATGCTCTGTCAAATGTTTGTTATTAGAGTATTTTGTTAGTCTAGATACAACATGTTGAAATCATTCAATTGCTACATGCATTACTCTCTTGCGAGGTGAGAGCTTGGGATGCGGAGCAATACGAGCGGCGATTCGTAACTCTCTACGCAAATAATCATAACTATTAAACTGTCAGTCAAACCTTAAAAGTCGACTTGTTTTAAACGAAGCGCTTTGCTGAGTCCTTGTGTACCGCGTCTGTTATGCGTCTTTAATGAAATACAGCGAATCTTTACAGGAAACATCGCCACTAGGTGACGTCTTGAAGTGCATTGGAGAGTCGTGGGGCTTCTATATGAAAATCAAATCAATGAGAAGCAGCTGCCGCATGGATGAAAACAGCTTCAATGAACACGCCAGACCCCTTGACAAGAAAGTGTTCGAAGTCCTCAAGAACATGGTAACGATCGTTGACTCCTTCTACTACCGCAAGAACTCTACATACCGTGAAAATCTCCAATAAGCGCCCCCCCCCCTCCATTAAGCGCCCCACCCCTTGAAAAAGCGCCCCCCTCCAATACGCGCCCCTCCTAGAGGAAGGTTGAGAAAATAAGCGCCCCCCTCCAATAAGCGCCCACCTTTTTTCGCCCGGCCTCAGCCGGGCGAATACCTACGAGAGCTTTGCGTCCGTGCGTGCGTCCGTCCGTTCGTCCGTTCGTTACGCTCTCAGATCTCGGTGTTGGAAAGTCGTAGGAAGGCGATCTTGGGCTTTACGGAAAGCTCTCGACTCACTGGTAATGTCGCTAAGAGACTTCGAAATTCAAAAGTTTGAATTGCGCGCGCTACAGTAACCCGAAGGTCTAAAAGGAAAACGGCTCTAACTCGCTCGTCTTACGTCGTAGAGCGGCGTGCGATAGCTCAACTAAAAGGTCTCGACGTGCTCTTTCGTTTGGCATTGCAAGTTTTCTTAATTACGCAAACACGCAACACGAAAAGCGACATTCTCGCGTTTTTGACACAGAAATCGCTCTAACTCACTCAGCTTGCGTCGTAGAGAGACGGTCTTAAGTTGGTTGGATAGCTCTCGACTCACTGATCATTTGTTCTTCTATTGGCCGAAACCCAAAAGTTTGAATTTCGCGCGCTACAGTAACCCAAAGGTTCAAAACGCAAAACTTCTCTAACTCGCTCGTCTTCCGTCGTAAAGAGACGATCTTGAGGTCGTTGAATAGGTTTCGGCACACTGATCATTCCGTTAAGAGAAGTCGACATTCAAAAGTTTGAATTTCGCGAGCTACAGTAACTCAAAGGTTGAAACAGCAAAGCGGCTCTAACTCGCTCGTCTTACGTCGTAGAGCGGCGTGCGATAGGTCTACTAAAAGGTCTCGACGCGGTCGTTCGTTTGGCATAAAACATTTTCTATATTACGCAAACACGCAACACGAAAAGCGACATTCTCGCGTTTTTAGCACAGAAATCGCCCTACCTCGCTCAGCGTGCGTCGTAGAGAGACGATCTTGAGTTTGTTGGATAGCTCTCGACTCACTGATCATTTGTTCTTCGATTAGTCGAAACTCAAAAGTTTGAATATCGCGAGCTACAGTAACCCAACGGTTCAAAACGCAAAACTTCTCTAACTCGCTCGTCTTCCGTCGTAGAGAGACGATCTTGAGCACGTTGAACAGCTTTCGGCACGCTGATCATTCCTTTAAGAGAAGTCGAGATTCAAAAGTTTGAATTTCGCGAGCTACAGTAACTCAAAGGTACAAACAGCAAATCGGCCCTAACTCGCTCGTCGTACGTTGTAGAGCGGCATTCGTTCGACCGTTTGAAACCTTACGTTGAGACAGTTGTTGAGCGGTCATTCCTAAAGAAATACGTTTGTTTTTTTAACTCTTGTCGTACGAACAACTTTGTCTGCTAAAGAAATTAATCCCGGGCGATCCCAATGTTGCCTTGCAACAACCGCTCAGAAATGCGTGTGCCTTGCTCAAAAAATTAATCCCGGGCGATCCCAATGTTGCCCTGCAAGAACCCCTCAGAAAGGAGCGTGTCAGAAGTAGCGCATGAATAGTGGACTCCGGGCGGGCGCGCGTCATATCGGAAAGGCTTCGAAACACTTTACAAAAGTATCCACTCTTTTACTCTTCCACTTTAAAACACTCACAAACCACTCTGTATTAATAAAACAACTCAACTTTTTTAAAACAGCTTGTTTAAGTACCAGTACTACTACCAGTACCATACATGCTGTGTGACGATTTCTAGCACAAGATATGATCACCTATGACAGTCCAACGACTAACGGTAAGTTTTTTTATCAAAATCATAACAGTTTCAGTCTAAAACCTACGCAAATGTATACAAAACTGTGACAACCACTGAAAATTTTGGAGAACTTTTGACACTCGCGAGAGGTCGAGTTAATAAGAGACCCCCTCGAATAAGCGCCCCCCCCCCGCCCCCCCCCCCCCCCTCCAATAAGCGCCCCCCCCCCCCAGAGGTAGGCTGAAAAAATATGCGCCCAGAGCGCTTATTGGAGGATTTACGGTAATATTTATTATGACACCCTATCTACCTCGTCACCGGATACATAGCATGCCGTTGAAGAGAGGGATGGAAGGGAGGGGGCGACTTATTAGCGTATTGTACAGTATATTATCTGGTCTATTAATAACAAGACAATGAGAGAAGAGCAGACCGTAGAGATACTAACATTAGTAATTTGGTAATGTGGGATGTACGTTAGTGGGTGAACACGAACGCACGTTTTGTAGAAGGCGACTCTTCACTTCGTCCTAGAGGACCAATACGCTCCGTTTTCAAAAGTTTATGGTCGTTTGAGCAATTCCCCAGGCATTCTAGACAACCACCACCCCCCTGGCTATAATAATGTACACACTTGTATATTCCTCCTATCCCCTTACACGGAGGTGTGGGTTACGGTATTTTGCAGCGAAGTGACAGTGTACATGTCGCATCCGGACGGCGCAATCCTCCAGAATGTGCAATATTGCACGATCTGGAGGGGTGCCCCTCCAGAACGTGCAATCAGCTGCTAGAACGTTGAATTATTTTGCTTTTTCGTTTAATCAGTTTACCAGGAAGTTGCTTCCTTCCATATCAGGCTATGCTTAGGCTCGCCCTGCGCCCAGAGACGGATCACAAGAGTCTAGTCGGCGTCGCCGACTGGCGGGTCGAAGCTTAGGCTTAACGCGACCGGTGACCGTCTTCAGGGCGCGCGGAGCGCGCCCTGAAGTTTGTTGTCGCACTAAGCCTCAGCTGAGACCCGCCAGGCGCGACGCCGACAGAGTTTTAGTGCAAATTGTAAGTGGGATGAACACTCCTCCATCTACTTCACCTCCTGCTCAGGCCTGCTGAGCCCTCTAGGCCGCGGCGATTGCGCAGTTTGGAGGGATTGCCCTCCAGAACGTGCCATATTGCGTCGTTAGTCTGTAGGCTAACCTTCCAGATCACGCAATATTGCGCAGTCTGGCTGAATTAGCACACGAACGAATGCAAGACCTACATACGATTGCTCAGATGAATGTGGCTTCTCTTTTCGTCTTGTCGACACTTCTCCTGGTCTCCAGATCAGTTCCAACGCCTACCAAAGATCGACCTATACTTGCGTCTTCAACCCGAGAGTCTCCAGGAAGGCTTTCCTTGCTATCGACGACAGTCCCAGAATCATGAACGGATTCATCCAGCCAAAGACGTCGCTGACGATGTACCTGCATGTGTAACGTTGCAATCATGTTGCCACGTGTTGTTGCTTGCTTATAGTACCCCTTTACTGCCTAGTGTTATGAACTATGCCTCAGTTCACACCACAATGCTATGGGCAGTGCTCTTTCATGTCACGACTAAAACGAAGCGGTCTACAAACAGTACATACGTGGGTTCGTTCCACTCCGCCAATCTAAGGAGAGGATCGCCTCACCACGAGATCAGCAGTATGGGCTGGTTGACGGGGTCCGGCAGCACGGCCCAGAGGATGCCCACCGAAGCGTAGGCGAACTGAACCAGGAATGTGGCAAAGCCGGCGATCAACAACTTGATCTCCACCGCACTGATTTGGGTGGGGTCCGATGCCCCTCCAGCGGCCTTTCCACCCATGACGACAGGCTTCGCCGTAGCCGTTTCAGCGCTCTGAGTGAAATAGGCAGGCTCTGGGGACATTTTTACGTTGGTGGTAGTTACGGTAGCAGTAGTAGACTACCCGAGAAAGTCGATCGTAGAAAAGGTAGACGAAGGCCATCGCGTAGGACACGCCAGAGACCGCCGTGCAGACCATGACAAGCATGGAGAGAATAGCGTTGTAGAGTTGCTGAAGTGCCATAGTGTTCTGTAGAGATTCCACTGGGCATTGTAACTAGACAAGAGCATCTCAGACAATTTCGAAACGTTCGAAACTTTCTCCAGGGCAGCAGTGGGTTTGTGCATCGAAGACCACCTGCACGCACACACATCCTACAGTGAAGGCTCTACCTGGTAGCGCATGTCTCTCTGCATCAGCAATCCCTGGCCAGTCGCGTTGTCTTTGAAGACGACCAATCCCGAGGCCAGATGAATGCAGCCGATGGGAGTGGAAATGGCCAGGGCAACAACCATGATGAGAGCCATGGTCTTGGGACTGAATATCTGAACAAGAAAGCGGAAGCACAATGAAGTTCCCTTCACTGACTTAGTCTGTGCAAGCACTTCCGATGACAAAGCACAGTGCACAGTGCTTGGCATACCACAGTTCGTACTGCCGTTATTAAGTGCTGCTGACAGCTTGACTCACGTCATCGATCCTCTTCAGAGCCAGAATCGACACGCAGCGATTGACTCCCATCACGCTGACAAGCTGGCAACTGCTTCGCAGTGACACCACTTGACGTTAACACGAATTAAACCTTGTATAACACAGCAACGAGCGTCGTCCAGGTCTGTTCTTTCCAGTTTGCACTTTGCGACCCAATTTAAGTACTCAGATGGAGTTCGTCGACCGTGTTCGAATATTGAACATTGACATATTGAACACTCTCTGCGAAACGCGTGCAATGTGCTGGTAGGGGATGACTCCGTTGATGATGATGGCGACACCATTGTTGATGTACATGTTGCTGGAAGGGAGGGAAGCGCTCAAGATTGATCTGGCCATACTCATGGTGAGGAACCAGTACGTACCACTGCGCACACAATGCGCGGCACTTCGCCACTTTTGGCTCCGTTCGTTCTCTGTGACACTCACGCAAACAAGAAGTCGACCAGGACTCCCCAGTTGGGCATCTTGGAGAAGCCGTAGAGTACCAGCAACGCCAGACAGTCTCCGAAGCCCAAGTAGCGGCAGATTGAGTAGAAGCTTGACTTGAAGGGATGCTCCCTTCGCTTCTTGATCAGCACGAAGAGGAAGGAGACGTAGAAGAAGAAGGAGGGTACGGCGACCAGCAAAAGAGCCAGGTCGAGCGGTCTGAAGATATCGTTGAAGAGCGACATCTCGACTAGAATGCGGATTGGCGATTTCTCTTACATATTATGTACAAGGCTAGCTTGGCAGCAGTAAGTTCTCCCATCCCACCGGCTTCCTACTTCACCTGATCCGATTGCAGGGTCATCGTGTCACGGTCTCACGGCTAAGTTTCGTCAGGCGGGCTTGCGGTTCGAATAGAATGTGCATAATGTGCACAGGGTCAGTCCACATGAATCTAGCCAAGGTTGTCATGCATGGAACAAAGCAGATGCTACGTGGCATGAGAACTGAACCTGGTGGCATAAGTACATAATATGTAGATTGCTCAATGGTGGACGACCGACGGGAGCCAATATATTTGCCCGCGGAAACTACGCGTACCTATCTAACACGTTGGAAAAGGCCGTTCTCGCGAGGTACGCTACGCACTCTAGCGGATCGGTAATAGTTGTTTGGGTCATAGAACGGTCTGGAGCATTCCGAGCCTCTTGTCACTGGACGTCCGCGTGCCAACGTGCACACTGCACATGGTAGCATACAAGCAGGTACTCGGCAGCGCGGCAAGCAGCGCGTGGCGAATCGCTCTTGCGTGCTCTAGCGAAGCGGATGTACAGTACATAGTCATAGTCTTCGTTGTTAGTCAGGGGATGCGTGCGTCTTACTTCCTACCCACCCATTTCCCTCTCGAAACAAAACTAAAATCTCGAACTCTTATTCTTTGTCGACGAAGAAGAGACAAGAAGTTCAAGGTCGCGCGAAGATGGCCGCTCCCCAGACGCCCAGTGGTACGTCAGACGGTGTTTTGATTGTCGTATTCCCTTCGACTGGAGATGAGGGTCCCTATCACAACTTCTGCAGGAAGCCTCGCCGCCGGTTCGGAGAAGCAGCGCCTGAAGGGGGAGCCGACGCCGCAGCAGCTGGCGGCGGAGGCCGAGCACAAGGCCGAGCTGGGCGACGACTGGAAGGCCAAGCTGGAGGAGGTGTGCGCCTATAACACCAAATCTAATGTCAGACCGCCGCCCACAGTGGGAGGCGCCGCTGTCAACGTTATTGAAGTAGACACGGTTGCTTGCTTGCAGAAGTTCCGCCTGGCGGAGGCGCAGAGCACGACGGTCGTGCAGCAGGCCGAGGGCGAGAGTATGGAGGACGCCCTGGAGAAGGCCCTCGCCAAGGCCATGGAGAAGGAGTAGGAGAAGGAAGACTAGGAGAAGACGAGAAGACGAAGAGAAGAAGAAGCGCCGATCGCTGATTCTTTGTTGAACACCGTTGTCTCGTTTATTGATTGGTGTTGTACCCTAGTTAGTTGAGGTTTCGTTGAGTGGAAGTGGTGAGTGTGTTGGAAAGGCGACGATCCCACGGCGTTTATCAGTATTCGGTATCGGAGTGGACGTCGTCGGTGTGTAGCATGGCTTCACTCATCGGTTAGCGCACGAACGAGCATGCCGAGAGTCCGACATTCAAATTTCGGAGTCTCAGCCACGGTATGGCAGAATGATCAGTGAGTGGAGACTCGAGACACATCCAAAGAGCGCAAGATCGTCTCTCTACGACTTTCCAACGCCGAGATCTGAGAGTGTACGAACGGGATAACGGACGCACGCACGTCGAGCTCTCGCAGGGGTTCGTCCGGCTGAAATAGAAGTGGCACTTTTGACACTTATGTTTTAGAATTGTAATGTAAAAATCTGTCTGGTTATTATGAAATTTGCAAAGAGAACGGGTTAGTTCCGTCAGACGGATTTGTTGCTGGACCGGAACGTGCATAGGTCAGTTTAGTGCCTCTTGAGCATGATAATACCGTGTGTGTAACAAAGCAGGTGCTACATTCAATGAGAACTGAACAGGGCTGTCATGAGTAGATTGCTTCGAGAGAGGGAAGTGCATGGGCAGGTACGTTGCCAACGGTAATTATGAACATGTAGAACGTTCTCCCGGCCGTGCGATTTCACATATATGCCTGTCGCGCACTGTCATTTCCGTCAGAAACATATTCAGGAGCACTAGCAGCGACAGCACAAACCTGACATCACGCCTGGGTAATGGTCCTGTAGAGAATGTAGGCACCTTGGGACTTGGGCTAATGTCTTCCTCGGTCTCAACACCCCAGGATACACATATCGCGGTACTGCCGCGTGGCGAAGTGCACACTGTACATAGGTCACAAGCGGGCCGCCTGCAGGGAGACAGGTACAATAGCGCGTGGCGAATCGCTCTTGCATGCTCCAGCGAAACGCAAGTATGCAGGAAATTCGTCTTGTTAGACTGCGAATGCGCGCGTCTTACTTCCCACCATTGCATTCTCGAAACAAAACTAAAACCTAGAACTCGTCTCCTTTGTTGACGAAGAAGAGAAGTTGATCGCGCGAAGATGGCCGCTCCCCATACCCCCAGTGGTACGCCAGACAGTGCTTTGATTGTCGCATTCCCTTCGACTGGAGATAATCACAACTTCTGCAGGAAGCCTCGCCGCCGGTTCGGAGAAGCAGCGCCTGAAGGGGGAGCCGACGCCGCAGCAGCTGGCGGCGGAGGCCGAGCACAAGGCCGAGCTGGGCGACGACTGGAAGGCCAAGCTGGAGGAGGTGTGCGCCTATAGCACCAAATCTATGTCAGACCGCCGCTCACATTGGGAGGCGCCGCTGTCAACGTTATTGAAGTAGACACGGTTGCTTGCTTGCAGAAGTTCCGCCTGGCGGAGTCGCAGAGCACTACGGTCGTGCAGCAGGCGGAGGGCGAGAGTCGGGAGGACGCCCTGGAGAAGGCCCTGGCCAAGGCCATGCAGAAGAAGGAGTAGGAGGGGGAAGACTAGGAGAAGACGAGAAGACGAAGAGAAGAAGAAGCGCCGATCGCTGATTCTTTGTTGAACACCGTTGTCTCGTTTATTGATTGGTGTTGTGCCCTAGTTAGTTGAGGTTTCGTTGAGTGGAAGTCGAGTTTTGTTGGAAAGGCGACGACCCTTCGGCGCTCATCGATTCCCGACGTTCATCAACGTGAGCAACGAAGAAGATGACAAGGCGCACGCACGTTTCAGTGACTTCCCGTATTTAGGGGAATTCGGATGTAGACCGATGACCGATCTGATTGCGCGCCGCTTATTTTCGCCCGGCCTCCCGTCCGTAACGCGCGGGTCGCTTTGGTCGAGACTCAAAAATTTTAGTTTCGCGCGTTACAGTAACCCAAAGGTCCAAAACGCAAAACGGCTCTAACTCGCTCGTCTTACGTCGTACAGCCGCAATCGACACGTCAGGTGAAAGCTCTCGACGTGCTCTTTCATGCGTCAGCAAAAGTTAAT
>JASAMZ010007646.1:0-11961 GCA_030248115.1 Linhomoeus sp. GSCO2_2 | reverse complement strand
TGCTTTACCCCGCCCCCCCCCCCCCCCCATGCCCCCCCCCCCCCGGCTACACGTATGCCGTTCATCAGTTCGCTTGCGTCTGTTCCACTGAAACTATCTTGCCACTCACGCAGCTGACCTGCAACTGCCAGACGGTGGCTCACTAAGCTACAGGGCTCAGTGTGAAAGATATCAGACTGTTCACGGCCATTGGCTGATTGGTACTCAATTCCAGACGAGGTCATCGATGACAGCAGACAGACTGGTGGTACCTACATACATCGAGTGTGTACGTCACCCTCCCTAATGAGAATTAGTCAGGATTCGTTAGCTCCAAAGACTTACGAGACTGAACCCACACATTCCTGTGTGTTGACGATGCTTGCTTGCACACTGCTTTAATCATGTGGTGTCACACAGTCGACCGACACCTCAGCAATCCATTTGTCAACAAACCTTCGTAACGAAAATTACAGAACCTGGACCATTACCAGACTGCATAGTCACTCACAAAGTGGAATGAGAATTCAACGACGGTTTACGCGGTTTAACCCTATGTATGTCTGCTCTCATCCTATATTCTCCATGCGACTTTCAAGCTATGCATTGTTGGCCTGGCTGGTCGAATTGTCAACCTGAGCAGACTCGAGGCGGCCGCTAAGAATACCTATCTGACTTTTGTTCGGTCATCGGCCATTGAATTCTGTTCATTGGAGAGACACTTTGGCAGTGCGTTCGTTCGTTCGTCGTTACAGTGCCCCTTTAAGAACTCTCAGCTGCAGTCAGTAATATCAGACTGTGAGTGCCAGGAGTACTGACTTACTGATGGATTACTACTCTCATTATTGGTCAGAATGTGGAAGGAGATTTCAAACAGGTGTAGCAGACGAAGTGGAGCGCAAAAAAAGTCATTCGCTAGGCCTTGGCTGGTTCAACTGTCGGACTGCACTACACAAACGAACGGCACAGCGTGTTTGTCATCTTCTGCCACTCAAAACAATGGCGCATCCAAACTGAGTGTTTGCAATACATACCTGAAAAGTGGCCTGCGAAGGTAATTCGATTTCATATTGAACTTCCGCATACCGACATGGCACTGGCTAGCAGACAGTCTAGATCTCATTGGAGTATGAAGGAGAATTGCCTTGTTCGGATATTGCCATTGCCATGTTGGGGTATTCGCTGTCGGCAGTTCAAGGGCTGCTGAAGTGACCTGTATTGACAGACTGGCACCTATTGTACACGTAGATGTAGGTGTAAGCCATACTCGGAAAATGGAACAAGAATTCAACGGAGGCACTTACTACAGAATATGGAACTGAAACGGAGGACAATTCGGTGCTTGGCCATGTCTCTTGCGACTGGAGTTGTCAGATTGAATTCTCTTAGTAGTGGAAAATTTATCCCTTTGGTTTGACAACGCTTGAAACCCCTCATCTGTCCTTTGAGGTTGCACAATTGACAAAATGCAAGCGCTATGGCAGACTTCCAAAAGCCTTGTGCATCCCTCGAAGCACTGAAGTCAAATGGCGTGCCCATCTGGCATCCGGAACTGTTTAACAAACACTGTGGTTCTCTATGAAATTGCTGCAAGTGATTTGACTGGACTGCGCCTGTTGTAAATGCTTGTGTTAGAACGTAGTTCAAAGCAAAACTTCGGGCATTGTTTTGTATAGAGTTACAGGTACATTCTGTTTGATATTGATCAGTCTAGTGTCGCAGCAGTCTTCAGATAGCGTAAACTATTTCGTAGCAACACTGCCACTTGCACCCTTTCCCATCGTCCTTCCTTCTCACTACATCGCGTTGTAAATCGTGGTAAATAAAATTTTGTAGAGCGTACTCTTCGACGGTCAATTTTCCGTCTGAAAACAAAGTTGTATTGCGGTGCAAAGGAGTTGTAAGGAGACAGAAGTCGTCGTCGTCGTCATCGTCTTCGTCGTCGTTGTCGTCGTCATCGTCGTCGTCGTCGTCGGCGCCGTCTTCGTCGTTGTTGTTGTTGTAGCCGCTCAGTCCACAACGTCTGGGGGGGGGGCCGCACTTCCTCAGCTGCAGTTGATTTTGGAGAGGGCAAAAATGTGCCACCCCCGCCGATTTCGCGCCGATAGGAATTTTTTTGTGGGACCTTTTGACATATATGTAAAAAAGGTCGAAATTTCATATTCCGGCGTTATTTTCACTCTAGCGGGTCACAATTTTGAGTTTTCGGCGAAAAACCGGAAAATCGAAAATTTCGCCGTTTTTGGCGCACTTTTCAAAGGCTTATATCTCGAGATTGGGACCAGCTAGAGCGATGCGGTTTCTTTTCGCGAATTGCCCGTTGTCAGCTCTACAACTTTGTTTAAGATCACTTCTTCCTATCTTGTACCGTTCTTGCGCAATAAGCCGCTCTTCTGTCCGAAACCCGTTTTTCGAGCGATTTTTTTCGAAATATTTTTTCCTTTCAGGCGCCGTATCTCGCCAACGAGAAACGATTGGGGGTCGGTCGCGGCAGCGATTGAAAGCCCAAAGTGTCCTCTACTAAACGCCGCAAGAACCGGCCCTCCACCCTGTACACACACCGACATCGAGATTCAAAAGCTGTCCCTATTCGGCGACTAGGCGCCGACGGCGATTTTACAAAAATGTCCATAAAAAACGAACAAAAGCGAAATTCAAAAATCTGTCAGACAGAAAGTTGCCCAACCCATGGGTGATGCCTACTGCCAAGTGGCGTCGAAAAATTCAAAATTTTGAAGGTGGCACACGGAGCGAGTTTGAAAAATTCGCCATGCGCCGCCTCACAGGGAGAGAAGGCTACTTTGGATCACGATTCCTGCCGCCACATATGCCACACGGCTTCGACGCTGAGCCGCCCTGTAGTGCCTAGGTAGGTTAATAATCGGCCCTAGTACTAGCGCCGCCC
Organism: Linhomoeus sp. GSCO2_2; assembly: GCA_030248115.1. Taxonomy (NCBI): domain Eukaryota; kingdom Metazoa; phylum Nematoda; class Chromadorea; order Monhysterida; family Linhomoeidae; genus Linhomoeus; species Linhomoeus sp. GSCO2_2. The sequence goes on along the minus strand of JASAMZ010007646.1, from coordinate 9,077 downwards.
GGCCTTCGTACCTCGCAGCGCAAGCGCTCAAAGTTGGCAATTCTCACTGGGCCGGCGAGCCGGCGTCGCGCAAATCGCAAAAATTCGAACTCTTCCGATTTTGACGAAATTTTGACACAATATAGAACTCGACGAGACGCATCCAACGCAAGTTACCGCTAGTCGCTACGATCCACCGTTTCCGAGTTATGGCGTGTCAAAGTTTGTGCCGCTTCACCATAGGGCTCATAGGACCAAAATTGGCTTTCCGTCCGTATTTTCTGCAAGCCGCAAGACTGATTGCAACGTATTTCGGCACGTTTGTTTAGACAGTGGTCTTCCCTAACGATCGCCAAAAGATTATGGATCCAGTGCTAGATCTGGGGAAAATACGGACGGAAAGCCAATTTTGGTCCTATGAGCCCTATGGTGAAGCGGCACAAACTTTGACACGCCATAACTCGGAAACGGTGGATCGTAGCGACTAGCGGTAACTTGCGTTGGATGCGTCTCGTCGAGTTCTATATTGTGTCAAAATTTCGTCAAAATCGGAAGAGTTCGAATTTTTGCGATTTGCGCGACGCCGGCTCGCCGGCCCAGTGAGAATTGCCAACTTTGAGCGCTTGCGCTGCGAGGTACGAAGGCCGGGCGGCGCTAGTACTAGGGCCGATTATTAACCTACCTAGGCACTACAGGGTGGCTCAGCGTCGAAGCCGTGTGGCGTATGTGGCGGCAGGAATCGTGATCCAAAGTAGCCTTCTCTCCCTGTGAGGCGGCGCATGGCGAATTTTTCAAACTCGCTCCGTGTGCCACCTTCAAAATTTTGAATTTTTCGACGCCACTTGGCAGTAGGCATCACCCATGGGTTGGGCAACTTTCTGTCTGACAGATTTTTGAATTTCGCTTTTGTTCGTTTTTTATGGACATTTTTGTAAAATCGCCGTCGGCGCCTAGTCGCCGAATAGGGACAGCTTTTGAATCTCGATGTCGGTGTGTGTACAGGGTGGAGGGCCGGTTCTTGCGGCGTTTAGTAGAGGACACTTTGGGCTTTCAATCGCTGCCGCGACCGACCCCCAATCGTTTCTCGTTGGCGAGATACGGCGCCTGAAAGGAAAAAATATTTCGAAAAAAATCGCTCGAAAAACGGGTTTCGGACAGAAGAGCGGCTTATTGCGCAAGAACGGTACAAGATAGGAAGAAGTGATCTTAAACAAAGTTGTAGAGCTGACAACGGGCAATTCGCGAAAAGAAACCGCATCGCTCTAGCTTGTCCCAATCTCGAGATATAAGCCTTTGAAAATTGCGCCAAAAACGGCGAAATTTTCGATTTTCCGGTTTTTCGCCGAAAACTCAAAATTGTGACCCGCTAGAGTGAAAATAACGCCGGAATATGAAATTTCGACCTTTTTTACATATATGTCAAAAGGTCCCACAAAAAAATTCCTATCGGCGCGAAATCGGCGGGGGTGGCACATTTTTGCCCTCTCCAAAATCAACTGCAGCCGAGGAAGTGCGGCCCCCCCCCCCCTGGTCCGCCCCGGCTCCGGCGCGGGGGGGGGTGCCGGTGGGGGGGGGCCCGGCGGGGAGGAGGAGGAACCGATGGAGGAGAAGGAGGGAAGAGGAGGGGGATGGGGGGTGGGGGAGGGGGAGGAGGGGGAGGAGGGGGAGAGGGGGAGGGAGCGCGGGAGGGGAGGGGGGCGGCGCTGGCGGGAGCGGCGGGGGCCGGCGAGCCGGCCGGGGGGGGCGGGGGGGGAGCGGGGGCATCGGCACCCGGCCCCGGGCCAGGACGAGGGGGAGGGGGGGACAGGGAGGGGGGGGTGGTGGGGGCGGCCGAGGAAGGAGTGGCTTCCCCCCCCTTTCTTTTGTGTGAGTGGGGGGGGGCGCGTCCGGGGGAAGGGGGGTGGGTGTGTGGGTGGGGGGGGGGGGGGGGTGTGTGTTTCCTCCACATTTGTTCGTTCGTTATACTTGCAGACATTCGAATCGAGCACAACGTACATTACATATGTACCTACTGTACATTCCCTGTCCCATGCGCAGGTGCTGGTCAACGGCCTGTCTGACAACGAAGCGATCCAGATCCACTCTGCGAAGTCCAAGGTCAGCAAGCACGTCTTCTCCGCCTACTTGGACAGAACGAAGTCGGCCGTCGACGCCTTCGACGAGCCCCTGCGCCAGCTCTACGCCTGCGCCGGCAAGGCCGACTTCTCCGTGCCCGCCTGCATGGCGCCTTCCGCCGCCGCCCCTCCTCCCCCTCCTCAAAAACCAACGGAAGAGACGCCGAAGAAGCGAGCGGCGCAGACTACGCCGTCGGCTGCGCTAGCAGTAGACCCCCTCCACTCGCCGACGCGCACCTCGAGAAGGCTGGCGGCCAAGGCGGAGGCGGCCGACAAGGAACAACTGGATGGAGGGCATTCGCACCATCACACAGTGGCAGAGGACGCCGTGCTGCCTCTGGACCTGGAGAAACTGCTGGGCGCCTTCTTCAAGTGAGACGAGTGGGCCATACCTGTAACGCTGGGGGGGGGGGGGCCTGGCCGGAGATCTCCCCCCCACCCCCCCCACCCCCAGCCTGAAAGACCCCCTCACAAAAATTGCGAAAATTTTCGCCTGCGACGCTTAAATATGGCCAAATTTTTGCTTGCGGCAGTATGTTTAGGCTGTTTTTCATCAAAATTAAGCGATTTTTGGCACTTTTTACCCTATTTTTGCAAAATTTCCTTACTTTTTTGCCAAATTTTTAGGTCATTTTGACCCCCTTCTCGGTTTTGGACCCCCCGCCCCTAGAATCCGGATTACCCCTTCCCCCCTCCCCGAGGGGGCGTGCCTCCCTAGCACTTCGCCACGCGACGCTTCAGCATGCGCTTGCCTCGCTAGCACCTAACAGGAGCAACAGGACAGACCTTGCAACAGGACAGATTTTGCAACAGGACAAATCTTGCAACAGGACAGATTTTGCAACAGGACAAATCTTGCAACAGGACAGATTTTGCAACAGGACAAATCTTGCAACACAGTGGCGGGCCCAGGATTTTCGAATGGGGGGGCGCCACTTCAGAAATTTTCGACTATTTTTCCATTGCGCCGCAGGCGCAAATTTTGCCATTTTTGGCCAAAAATGTGCCAATATGTGTCAAAAACAAGCGCCGCAGGCGAAATTTTGGCCATTTTGAAGCTAAATATAGGAAATTTTACTTAAAATTGCGCCGCAGGCGAAAATTTTTGCATATACGCGCCTTTACTAAGGAAAATTTTTCCCTAAGGTCGGGCCCAATGGGGGGGGGGCGCCCCCCCCCCCCCCCCTGGGCCCGCTAGTGCTGCAACAGTTGCAACAGGACAGATTTTGCAACAGGACAGATCTTGCAACAGGACAGATCTTGCAACAGGACAGATCTTTCAAGAGGACAGATTTTGCAAACAGGACAAATCTTGCAACACGACAGATTTTGCAACAGGACAGACCTTGCAACAGGACAGATTTTGCAACAGGACAGACCTTGCAACAGGACAGATTTTGCAACAGGACAAATCTTGCAACAGGACAATTCTTGCAACAGGACAATTCTTCCAACAGGACAGATCTTGCAACACGGCAGATCTTGCAACAGGACAGATCTTGCAACAGGACAAATCTTGCAACAGGACAAATCTTGCAACAGGACAGATTTTGCAACAGGACAAATCTTGCAACAGGACAGATTTTGCAACAGGACAAATCTTGCAACAGGACAGATCTTGCAACAGGACAGACCTTGCAACAGGACAGCACCATTGGGTCGCAACAGGACAGACCTTCAGCGACAGGACAGATTTTGCAACAGGACGCAACAGGACAGATCTTGCAACAGGATAGATCTTGCAACAGGACAGACCTTGCGACAGGACAAACCTTGCAACACGACAGGCCTTGCAACAGGATCGATCTTGCAACAGGACAGACCTTGCAACAGGACAAACCTTGCAACACGACAGGCCTTGCAACAGGATAGATCTTGCAACAGGAGAGACCTTGCAACAGGACAGACCTTGCAACAGGATAGATCTTGCAACAGGACAGACCTTGCAACAGGACAAACCTTGCAACACGACAGGCCTTGCAACAGGATCGATCTTGCAACAGGACAGACCTTGCAACAGGACAAACCTTGCAACACGACAGGCCTTGCAACAGGATAGATCTTGCAACAGGAGAGACCTTGCAACAGGACAGACCTTGCAACAGGACAGGCCTTGCAACAGGTCAGACCTTGACAATGAACAGGACGGACGTTGCGGTGCGCGCACGAGGCGACCACCGCCGTTGGCTCACAACAGGACAGACCTTGCAACGGCCAGACCTTCAACAGGACAGATTATGCAACAGGACATTACGGCCATTTACGACTACATTCCGTGCTATTCAGATCACACAAATTCTTCTGCAACAGGAAGGAACGGCTAGTTCGTTGAGATTGTAGCACTGTGTATCAAAGTGGTATGTACTGTACATAGTGCATCCTTTTGGATTTTTGTTGGTTGGGGGTGGTTTTTCTTCTCTTGATTTGATTCTCCCTCTAGGGGGGGGGGGGGGGGGCCACTTCCCCCCCCCGGAGGAGCCTCCCCCCCGCGGGGGAGGGGGGGGGGGGGGGGGGCCGGCGCGGGGGGGGCGGCCCGCCCGCGCACGCCCGCGACCGGGTGGGCGGCCGGGGGGGGGATGGGTCGTTTCCTTTCGGTTGGGTGGGGCCCCCGCCTGGCAAGCTCCCCACCCTTTTTTTTTCCCGTTTCTCCCGTGTTCTCCCTCGATATGTGTTGCGTTTTGTTGCGCCTAGACAGCGGCCCTTGTGCTCCGACAGTGGAGAGGTTGGCCGTTTTGTGGAGACTTGGTGGCGTTTTCGGCGGTTCTGTGGCCGCGCGATCGCGACCACAAGGGAAGGAGTTGCACGTTTGCTGTGTGGGGTAAACGCCCGCGTGGGCTTGTCGACTTTCGAGCAGCGGATACTTTTTCCGGCACACAACCATACAGACTGCACAACTGAGTACGTAGACAGGCAACAGTTTGACGGCGTCGGCAATCGACCATAATAAACCCGCGGAGACAATAGCGGCCAGGCATCTCCATTCATTACCCCTCACTGCGCGTGGGAAACCGACCTCAATATCTGCTCAAGTGGACGCGCGCGCCGAGAACTCAGGAAACAAAGGCGAGAGGGGAACGGACGGACGATAGAGAGAGGGGGATGGATTATCCGCTTTACGGCCAGACAAACTTTGCGGTGCGCGCCACACGACAAGTGGATAGGCGTAAGCGACGAGAGGGCCATACTATATAAATAGACACCGTATACTCCGAATACAGTAACTCGAGAAACGACCGCACAGTTACGATACTTTTGGGGGGACAGACAGCGAAAGCGCAACCATTCATTCCCAATCAAACCGACCTAACACGACCGACACAGATTACAATAACATACCATGCACGAAGTCGCCAGGCGCACGAATAGACACGTTGTTATGACGGCTAGAGGCGCCAGCGGCGATCGCTGCTGCGGACAAAGAGAGGCGCGTGCTGAGGATGAAAGAATGGGGTGTTTGAAGTGGCGCCGCGCGTTACTGTACGTAAGTGGTAGTAGCGTGAACGATTACGGTAGGTACATACATAGGTACTAAAACGGCTAAAATCGCCAGAATGGCGACACTCCCCAGGGAAGAGGGGAGGAGGAGAGGCCGGGCGTGCCATTTTACGATTTGATCCACTTCAGGATCTTCGCGCGTGCTGCAGCGGCGGCGCCTCTTTGTGGGCGCGCGGGAGAATTGACCAACGCCGGCGGCGTCGGCGAAGGACTACTGTCGGCCGTTTCCTCTGCAGGGGTGTTGCCCGCTACCTCGACAGGTTGGCTGGCGTCCACTTTGCAAGGGGGCTCGGCAGAGCCGCACTCGAGCGGCACCAGCAGGTTCAGCGGACGGTGGAGGAGTCGCTTGTTGGCAGTGGCGACGGTGGCGGACCGAGGCTTGCCGTCCGCGTTGTGCTGCAGCGACTGAATTCTACCTAGCTTCCAGCAGCCCCTAGGCAGAGCTTCCTTCAGCAGGACGACGTCGCCGATTGACGGGGCCGTGGAAGAGTGCACGCGAGGGCAGCTGTGCTCTGCCCTGTAGTTCTCGCGCAAAGCCAATAGGTACTGTTCGCGCCACGTGTTCCAGACGGACTGCAAAATGTTCTGTCCTGTCTTCCACTTCTCCAGAAGGGCGACGGCGGGTTTCTGGCTACGGTCGTTGGCTACAGTACTGTCGACGTCGTTCAGGGGCAGCGCCCATTTTCGACCGGAGCAGAGGAAGTCGGAGGGAGAAAGCGTAGGCCTCGTCTCGAGCTCCTCTCCAACGTAGACCAGCGGTCTGGAGTTCAACATGGCCTCCACCTCGGCGACAACAGTTTGCAGTTGATCGAGACGAAGGCAGGACTTGCCTAGCGTCTTCTTGAGCGCGACTTTGACGGAGCCGACGAGACGTTCATAAAATCCGCCCATGAATGGGGCGTACTCTACGATGAAGTTCCATTTGATGCCAATCGACGCGGTGTAGTTGAGGACGGAGGGGTCCTGCTGGCACTTTTTTCGCTCGGCCTCAGCCGAGCGAACCCTATCAAGAGCTCGGCGTGCGTGCGTGCGTGCGTGCGTGCGTACGTACGTACGTCACGCTCGCTTCGGGCTTAATAACTCGCTCGTCCGACGTCGTAGGGTGGAGTTTGAGACATCGTCGGGTAGCCTGCGGACTCCTCTCGCCATCTGAGTGTTCAAAACTAAAATAAGTTTTCAAACTCGCGCGCTACAGTATTCCAAAGTGGGGTCCATTTTAAGACAAAAGTTGACGGAACCTAGTCAAATTGCATATCAAAGTGAAGCGCTCGAGCTCCTGAGCACGAATCCGACAACAAAAAGTTTCAAAAGTTTAACTAGAGAGCTACAGTAACCAAAACGCGTCGAAAACTGAAAACCACACGCTTGCTTCGGGCTTAATAACTCGCTTGTCTGACGTCGCTGAGTTGAGCTCGACACATCGACGGGTAGCCCTCGGACTCCTCTCGCCAACTATAACGTCGAAATAATAACAAGTTTTAAAAATTGCGCGCTACAGTATCCCAAAGTAAGGTCTGCGAAAAGTCAAAACTTCATCGAACCTAGTCGAATCGCATATCAAAATGAAGCGCTCGACCTCCGGAGCACAAATCCGACAACAAAGTTTCAAAACTTCAAGCAGAGGGCTACAGCAACCAAAACGCGATGAAAACTGCAGATTATAGTTTGGTATATCTTGGCACTCGTGCGTTGCGGAGCGGCGGTCTTGACATCGCTGAAGAGCTCACTGCAATCCAACGTCAAATCATGCTCACCATTAACCTGTAGTTTTGCGTTAGATTTCAGTGTCTTTTTTAAATTCAGTCTGAAACAATGATTTTCTTGGTGTAAAGAATTAAACCCGAGCGATTCCAATGTTGCGTAGCAAGACCACTTCAAAAAGTGTAGTCGCGAGGAGAGTCAAGACGCTACACGAAACCGGAAAGGGCCTCGCTACAAGCTCAGTACAAGTGCAAAACTCAAACCCACTCCGCTTTTTAAAAGAGACTTGTTCCAGGCCAAGTCAATTGCGGTTTTCGAGAGTTTGAACTGGGGCGCGTTGTCGAGTGTGACTTGGCTGGGCGCGCCACGACGAGCGACAAAACGACGGAAGGCCATCAGGAATTGCTCGGCCGTCAAGTCAGTGACTACCTCCAGGTGGATCGCCCGCGTGGCGATGCACGTGAAGAGGCAGATCCACGTCTTTGACGCCTCGCCTGACTGGCGCTTGACGAACAGAGGCCCGAGGTAGTCCAGGCCGATGAAGGTGAAGGGCCTGGACTGCGACACCTTGGCCCGCGGCCACTGCGCAAAGGGAGGCAGCTTGTAGGGGCCCTCCATTTGTCGACGGCACGGCTTGCACTTGAGCAGGATGCCCTTGATGATGGTCCGGCCGTGTGGAATCCAGTAGTTGAAGCGAACCTGCGCCAACGTATGGGTGACGCCTGCGTGCAGATTGTCAGCGTGGACCTTCTGGACAATCAGCTGCGTGAGACGGTGGTACTTGGGCAGGAAGACCGGCGTGATGGCGTCCTGTGGCAGCTCTGCGTTGGCGAAGCGGCTGTGGCAGTGGAGCAGACCGTCGTCGTGCAGCTGCAGGCCCAATTGGCGACTGAGAGTGGGCTCTCTCTCAGTGTCTACAGTACTCTGTGCGTGTTTCAACCATAACGTTCGCGCATCGGTAATTTCGGTCGCTGTTAGGCTACTGGAGTGAGGCGGACGGATGCCGGTCTGCAGTCGATTCTTGAAGCGCAGGCACCAGGCGGTGACTCGTAGAAGCCGCGTGAGGGATGAGTGCCGCATAATGTCAATGCCGAACGGGGCGGGCGAAGGTGCGAGAGTATTCCCTTCCCCGGCGACCACTGCCAGTTCCGTACCTTTCACCTGTCCCAGCCGATCCTGGTCCGAAGACCGTTCCTCCAGCCACGTGGCAGAAGCCACGGAGTCGGTCAGGCAGGGTTTTGGCAGTCCCCTACACTCCAGATTGAATTGCGCTTCTGTTTCCGGCGTGAAAGCTGGCACGTCCCAATGGGGCCAGTTCGCAGGTGGGTCGTTCAGCCACGGTGGGCCATTGAACCACAGGGAGGAAGGGGATGTCAGCTCGGCCAGCGACGCCCCTCTGGAAGCTACGTCGGCGGGGTTGTGCGTAGTGTTGACGTACCGATAGGTGACGTTTTTTACCGCCTTGATGGCGTTGACTCTGTTCTGGACGAACGTTCCAAGCGACTTCGAGCTCTGTAGCCAGTGCAACACGCACTGCGAATCACTCCACATTGCTCTCATCACAATGGGCTGATCCACCTGCCGCTCCACGAACTGCAGCGCCTTGGCGCCAATTTGCATGGCGAGAAGCTCCAGCCGAGGGAGTGACACAGTAGCGACTGGCGCAACGCGCGCTTTCGCGAAAACCAGCTGTGGAGCGTTGTGGGTGCCCTTGAGGTAGACTACGGCGGCGTACGCCTTCTCCGAAGCGTCACAGAAGACGAAAATAGAATAGGGCCCATTGCCAAT